>OZ026627.1:18801063-19101063 GCA_964020975.1 Hermodice carunculata
ACTACGCTTGAAGTTGGAATTTGTGTTGTTGAAGCAAGAACCGAAGTGGTAGGAATTTCTGAAGTTGTTTCAACAGAGGTTGTTGTCGGTGCTTGTGTACTTGTTGGTACTTTCTTTGTTGTATAAGCTTCCGTCGTTGTTGGAATGGCAGACGTAGAAGGTATGTCTGTGCTTGCTGCAATTTCCGTTGTGGATGTCACTGTTGTGGGAGGTGATTCAGTAGTTGTGGGAGATTCAGTTGTTGGTAGGTCTGTTGTAGTTGGTACTGCAGTGCTTGTGGCTGCTTCTGTTTTTGTAGTGACTACACTTGAAGTTGGAGCTTGTGTTGTTGAAGGAAAAACCGATGTGGTAGGAATTTCTGAAGTTGTTTCAACAGAAGTTGTTGTCGGTGCTTGTGTATTTGTTGGTACTTTCGTTGTTGTATATGCTTCCGCCGTTGTTGGAATAACAGACGTAGAAGGTATTTCTGTGCTTGATACAATTTCTGTTGTGGATAGTGTTTCAGTTGTAGTGTATCTCATTTTTGTGGTAGGTGATTGAGTAGTTGTTGGAGATTCAGTTGTTGGCAGTTCTGTTGTAGTAGGTACTGCAGTGCTTGTGGCTGCTTCTGTTTTTGTAGTGACTATGCTAGAAGTTGGAACTTGTGTTGTTGAAGGAAAAACCGGAGTGGTAGGGATTTCTGAAGTAATTTCAACAGATGTTGTAGTCGGTGCTTGTGTACTTGTTGGTACTTTCGTTGTTGTATATGCTTCCGTCGTTGTTGGAATGGCAGACGTAGAAGGTATTTCTGTGCTTGATGCAATATCTGTTGTGGATGGTGTTTCAGTTGTAGTGTATATCGCTGTTGTAGAAGGTGATTCAGTAGTTGTGGGAGATTCAGTTGTTGGTAGTTCTGTTGTAGTTGGTACTGCAGTGCTTGTGGCTGCTTCTGTTTTTGTAGTGACTACATTTGAAGTTGGAGCTTGTGTTGTTGAAGGAAAAACCGATGTGGTAGGAATTTCTGAAGTTGTTTCAACAGAGGTTGTTGTCGGTGCTTGTGTACTTGTTGGTACTTTCGTTGTTGTATATGCTACCGTCGTTGTTGGAATGGCAGACGTAGAAGGTATTTCTGTGCTTGCTGCAGTTTCCGTTGTGGATGTCACTGTTGTGGTAGGTAATTCAGCAGTTGTGGGAGATTCAGTTGTTGGTAGTTCTGTTGTAGTTGGTACTACAGTACTTGTGACTGCTTCTGTTTTTGTAGTGACTACACTTGAAGTTGGAACTTGTGTTGTTGAAGGAAAAACCGATGTGGTAGGAATTTCAGAAGTTGTTTCAACAGAAGTTGTTGTCGGTGCTTGTGTACTTGTTGGTACTTTCGTTGTTGTATATGCTTCCGTCGTTGTTGGAATGGCAGACGTAGAAGGTATTTCTGTGCTTGATGCAATTTCTGTTGTGGATGGTGTTTCAGTTGTAGAGTATATCGCTGTTGTAGGAGGTGATTCAGTAGTTGTGGGAGATTCAGTTGTTGGTAGTTCTGTTGTAGTTGGTACTGCAGTGCTTGTGACTGCTTCTGTTTTTGTAGTGACTACACTTGAAGTTGGAGCTTGTGTTGTTGAAGGAAAAACCGATGTGGTAGGAATTTCTGAAGTTGTTTCAACAGAAGTTGTTGTCGGTGCTTGTGTACTTGTTGGTACTTTCGTTGTTGTATATGCTTCCGCCGTTGTTGGGATAACAGTTGTAGAAGGTATTTCTGTGCTTGCTACAATTTCTGTTGTGGATAGTGTTTCAGTTGTAGTGTATCTCATTTTTGTGGTAAGTGATTGAGTAGATGTTGGAGATTCAGCTGTTGGCAGTTCTGTTGTAGTTGGTACTGCAGTGCTTGTGGCTGCTTCTGTTTTTGTAGTGACTGCGCTTGTAGTAGGAACTTGTGATGTTGAAGGAGAAACCGATGTGGTAGGAATTTCTGAAGTAATTTCAACAGAGGTTGTAGTCGATGCTTGTGTACTTGTTGGTACTTTCGTTGCATATGCTTCCGTCGTTGTTGGAAAGGCAGACGTAGAAGGTATTTCTGTGCTTGATGCAATTTCTGTTGTGGATGGTGTTTCAGTTGTAGTGTATATCGCTGTTGTAGAAGGTGATTCAGTAGTTGTGGGAGATTCAGTTGTTGGTAGCTCTGTTGTAGTTGGTACTGCAGTGCTTGTGGCTGCTTCCGTTTTTGTACTGACTACGCTAGATTTTGGAACTTGTGTTGTTGAAGGAAAAACCGAAGTGGTAGGGATTTCTGAAGTTGTTTCAACAGATGTTGTAGTCGGTGCTTGTGTACTTGTTGGTACTTTCGTTGTTGTATATGCTTCCGTCGTTGTTGGAATGGCAGACGTAGAAGGTATTTCTGTGCTTGATGATATTTCTGTTGTGGATGGTGTTTCAGTTGTAGTGTATATCGCTGTTGTAGAAAGTGATTCAGTAGTTGTGGGAGATTCAGTTGTTGGTAGTTCTGTTGTAGTTGGTACTGCAGTGCTTGTGGCTGCTTCTGTTTTTGTAGTGACTACATTTGAAGTTGGAGCTTGTGTTGTTGAAGGAAAAACCGATGTGGTAGGAATTTCTGAAGTTGTTTCAACAGAGGTTGTTGTCGGTGCTTGTGTACTTGTTGGTACTTTCGTTGTTGTATATGCTTCCGTCGTTGTTGGAATGGCAGACGTAGAAGGTATTTCTGTGCTTGCTGCAGTTTCCGTTGTGGATGTCACTGTTGTGGTAGGTAATTCAGCAGTTGTGGGAGATTCAGTTGTTGGTAGTTCTGTTGTAGTTGGTACTACAGTACTTGTGACTGCTTCTGTTTTTGTAGTGACTACACTTGAAGTTGGAGCTTGTGTTGTTGAAGGAAAAACCGATGTGGTAGGAATTTTAGAAGTTGTTTCAACAGAAGTTGTAGTCGGTGCTTGTGTACTTGTTGGTACTTTCGTTGTTGTATATGCTTCCGTCGTTGTTGGAATGGCAGACGTAGAAGGTATTTCTGTGCTTGATGCAATTTCTGTTGTGGATGGTGTTTCAGTTGTAGAGTATATCGCTGTTGTAGGAGGTGATTGAGTAGTTGTGGGAGATTCAGTTGTTGGTAGTTCTGTTGTAGTTGGTACTGCAGTGCTTGTGGCTGCTTCTGTTTTTGTAGTGACTACACTTGAAGTTGGAGCTTGTGATGTTGAAGGAAAAACCGATGTGGTAGGAATTTCAGAAGTTGTTTCAACAGAAGTTGTTGTCGGTGCTTGTGTTCTTGTTGGTACTTTTGTTGTTGTATATGCTTCCGCCGTTGTTGAAATAACAGACGTAGAAGGTATTTCTGTGCTTGATACAATTTCTGTTGTGGATAGTGTTTCAGTTGTAGTGTATCTCATTTTTGTGGTAGGTGATTGAGTAGTTGTTGGAGATTCAGTTGTTGGCAGTTCTGTTGTAGTTGGTACTGCTGTGCTTGTGGCTGCTTCTGTTTTTGTAGTGACTGCGCTTTTAGTAGGAACTTGTGTTGTTGAAGGAGAAACGGATGTGGTAGGAATTTCTGAAGTAATTTCAACAGAGGTTGTAGTCGGTGCTTGTGTACTTGTTGGCACTTTCGTTGTATATGCTTCCGTCGTTGTTGGAATGGCAGACGTAGAAGGTATTTCTGTGCTTGATGCAATTTCTGTTGTGGATGGTGTTTCAGTTGTAGTGTATATCGCTGTTGTAGAAGTTGATTCAGTAGTTGTGGGAGATTCAGTTGTTGGTAGTTCTGTTGTAGTTGGTACTACAGTACTTATGACTGCTTCTGTTTTTGTAGTGACTACACTTGAAGTTGGAGCTTGTGTTGTTGAAGGAAAAACCGATGTGGTAGGAATTTCAGAAGTTGTTTCAACAGAAGTTGTAGTCGGTGCTTGTGTACTTGTTGGTACTTTCGTTGTTGTATATGCTTCCGTCGTTGTTGGAATGGCAGACGTAGAAGGTATTTCTGTGCTTGATGCAATTTCTGTTGTGGATGGTGTTTCAGTTGTAGAGTATATCGCTGTTGTAGGAGGTGATTCAGTAGTTGTGGGAGATTCAGTTGTTGGTAGTTCTGTTGTAGTTGGTACTGCAGTGCTTGTGGCTGCTTCTGTTTTTGTAGTGACTACACTTGAAGTTGGAGCTTGTGATGTTGAAGGAAAAACCGATGTGGTAGGAATTTTTGAAGTTGTTTCAACAGAAGTTGTTGTCGGTGCTTGTGTTCTTGTTGGTACTTTCGTTGTTGTATATGCTTCCGCCGTTGTTGAAATAACAGACGTAGAAGGTATTTCTGTGCTTGATACAATTTCTGTTGTGGATAGTGTTTCAGTTGTAGTGTATCTCATTTTTGTGGTAGGTGATTGAGTAGTTGTTGGAGATTCAGTTGTTGGCAGTTCTGTTGTAGTTGGTACTGCTGTGCTTGTGGCTGCTTCTGTTTTTGTAGTGACTGCGCTTGTAGTAGGAACTTGTGTTGTTGAAGGAGAAACGGATGTGGTAGGAATTTCTGAAGTAATTTCAACAGAGGTTGTAGTCGGTGCTTGTGTACTTGTTGGTACTTTCGTTGTATATGCTTCCGTCGTTGTTGGAATGGCAGACGTAGAAGGTATTTCTGTGCTTGATGCAATTTCTGTTGTGGATGGTGTTTCAGTTGTAGTGTATATCGCTGTTGTAGAAGTTGATTCAATAGTTGTGGGAGATTCAGTTGTTGGTAGCTCTGTTGTAGTTGGTACTGCAGTGCTTGTGGCTGCTTCTGTTTTTGTAGTGACTACACTTGAAGTTGGAGCTTGTGTTGATGAAGAAAAAACCGATGTGGTAGGAATTTCTGAAGTTGTTTCAACAGAAGTTGTTGTCGGTGCTTGTGTACTTGTTGGTACTTTAGTTGTTGTATATGCTTCCGTCGTTGTTGAAATGACAGACGTAGGAGGTATTTCTGTGCTTGCTGCAATTTCCGTTGTGGATGTCACTGTTGTGGTAGGTGATTCAGTAGTTTTGGGAGATTCAGTTGTTAGTGGTTCTGTTGTAGTTGGTACTGCAGTGCTTGTGACTGCTTCTGTTTTTGTAGTGACTACACTTGAAGTTGGAGCTTGTGTTGTTGAAGGAAAAACCGATGTGGTAGGAATTTCTGAACTTGTTTCAACAGAAGTTGTGGTCGGTGCTTGTGTACTTGTTGGTACTTTCGTTGTTGTATATGCTTCCGTCGTTGTTGGAATAACAGACGGAGAAGGTATTTCTGTGCTTGATACAATTTCTGTTGTGGATAGTGTTTCAGTTGTAGTGTATCTCATTTTTGTGGTAGGTGATTGAGTAGTTGTTGGAGATTCAGTTGTTGGCAGTTCTGTTGTAGTAGGTACTGCAGTGCTTGTGGCTGCTTCTGTTTTTGAAGTGACTACGCTTGAAGTTGGAACTTGTGTTGTTGAAGGAAAAACCGAAGTGGTAGGGATTTCTGAAGTTGTTTCAACAGATGTTGTAGTCGGTGCTTGTGTACTTGTTGGTACTTTCGTTGTTGTATATGCTTCCGTCGTTGTTCGAATGGCAGACGTAGAAAGTATTTCTGTGCTTGATGAAATTTCTGTTGTGGATGGTGTTTCAGTTGTAGTGTATATCGCTGTTGTAGAAGGTGATTCAGTAGTTGTGGGAGATTCAGTTGTTGGTAGTTCTGTTGTAGTTGGTACTGCAGTGCTTGTGGCTGCTTCTGTTTTTGTAGTGACTACACTTGAAGTTGGAGCTTGTGTTGTTGAAGGAAAAACCGATGTGGTAGGAATTTCTGAAGTTGTTTCAACAGAAGTTGTTGTCGGTGCTTGTGTACTTGTTGGTACTTTCGTTGTTGTATATGCTTCCGTCGTTGTTGGAATTGCAGACGTAGAAGGTATTTCTGTGCTTGCTGCAATTTCCGTTGTGGATGTCACTGTTGTGGTAGGTAATTCAGCAGTTGTGGGAGATTCAGTTGTTGGTAGTTCTGTTGTAGTTGGTACTGCAGTGCTTGTGGCTGCTTCTGTTTCTGTAGTGACTACACTTGAAGTTGGAGCTTGTGTTGTTGAAGGATAACCCAGGGTGGTGGGAATTTTTGAAGTTGTTTCAACAGAGGTTGTTGTCGGTGCTTGTGTACTTGTTGGTACTTTCGTTGTTGTATATGCTTCCGTCGTTGTTCGAATGGCAGACGTAGAAGGTATTTCTGTGCTTGATGCAATTTCTGTTGTGGATGGTGTTTCAGTTGTAGAGTATATCGCTGTTGTAGGAGGTGATTCAGTAGTTGTGGGAGATTCAGTTGTTGGTAGTTCTGTTGTAGTTGGTACTGCAGTGCTTGTGGCTGCTTCTGTTTTTGTACTGACTACACTTGAAGTTGGAGCTTGTGTTGTTGAAGGAAAAACAGATGTGGTAGGAATTTCTGAAGTTGTTTCAACAGAGGTTGTTGTCGGTGCTTGTGTACTTGTTGGTACTTTCGTTGTTGTATATGCTTCCGTCGTTGTTGGAATGGCAGACGTAGAAGGTATTTCTGTGCTTGCTGCAATTTCCGTTGTGGATGTCACTGTTGTGGTAGGTAATTCAGCAGTTGTGGGAGATTCAGTTGTTGGTAGTTCTGTTGTAGTTGGTACTGCAGTGCATGTGGCTGCTTCTGTTTTTGTAGTGACTGCGCTTGTAGTTGGAACTTGTGTTGTTGAAGGAGAAACCGATGTGGTAGGAATTTCTGAAGTAATTTCAACAAAGGTTGTAGTTGGTGCTTGTGTACTTGTTGGTACTTTCGTTGTTGTATATGCTTCCGTCGTTGTTCGAATGGCAGACGTAGAAGGTATTTCTGTGCTTGATGCAATTTCTGTTGTGGATGGTGTTTCAGTTGTAGTGTATATCGCTGTTGTAGAAGGTGATTCAATAGTTGAGGGAGATTCAGTTGTTGGTAGCTCTGTTGTAGTTGGTACTGCAGTGCTTGTGGCTGCTTTTGTTTTTGTAGTGACTACACTTGAAGTTGGAGCTTGTGTTGAAGAAAAAACCGATGTGGTAGGAATTTCTGAAGTTGTTTCAACAGAAGTTGTTGTCGGTGCTTGTGTACTTGTTGGTACTTTCGTTGTTGTATATGCTTCCGTCGTTGTTTGAATAACAGACGTAGAAGGTATTTCTGTGCTTGATACAATTTCTGTTGTGGATAGTGTTTCAGTTGTAGTGTATCTCATTTTTGTGGTAGGTGATTGAGTAATTGTTGGAGATTCAGTTGTTGGCAGTTCTGTTGTAGTAGGTACTGCAGTGCGTGTGGCTGCTTCTGTTTTTGTAGTGACTACGCTAGAAGTTGGAACTTGTGTTGTTGAAGGAAAAACCGAAGTGGTAGGGATTTCTGAAGTTGTTTCAACAGATGTTGTAGTCGGTGCTTGTGTACTTGTTGCTACTTTCGTTGTTGTATATGCTTCCGTCGTTGTTGGAATGGCAGACGTAGAAGGTATTTCGGTGCTTGATGAAATTTCTGTTGTGGATGGTGTTTCAGTTGTAGTGTATATTGCTGTTGTAGAAGGTGATTCAGTAGTTGTTGGAGATTCAGTTGTTGGTAGTTCTGTTGTAGTTGGTACTGCAGTGCTTGTGGCTGCTTCTGTTTTTGTAGTGACTACACTTGAAGTTGGAGCTTGTGTTGTTGAAGGAAAAACCGATGTGGTAGGAATTTCTGAAGTTGTTTCAACAGAGGTTGTTGTCGGTGCTTGTGTACTTTTTGGTACTTGCGTTGTTGTATATGCTTCCGTCGTTGTTGGAATGGCAGACGTAGAAGGTATTTCTGTGCTTGCTGCAATTTCCGTTCTGGATGTCACTGTTGTGGTAGGTAATTCAGCAGTTGTGGGAGATTCAGTTGTTGGTGGTTCTGTTGTAGTTGGTACTACAGTGCTTGTGACTGCTTCTGTTTTTGTAGTGACTACACTTGAAGTTGGAGCTCGTGTTGTTGAAGGAAAAACCGTTGTGGTAGGAATTTCTGAAGTTGTTTCAACAGAAGTTGTAGTCGGTGCTTGTGTACTTGTTGGTACTTTCGTTGTTGTATATGCTTCCGTCCTTGTTGGAATGGCAGACGTAGAAGGTATTTCTGTGCTTGACGAAATTTCTGTTGTGGATGGTGTTTCAGTTGTAGAGTATATTGCTGTTGTAGGAGGTGATTCAGTAGTTGTGGGAGATTCAGTTGTTGGTAGTTCTGTTGTAGTTGGTACTGCAGTGCTTGTGGCTGCTTCTGTTCTTGTAGTGACTACACTTGAAGTTGGAGCTTGTGTTGTTGAAGGAAAAACCGATGTGGTAGGAATTTCTGAAGTTGTTTCAACAGAAGTTGTTGTCGGTTCTTGTGTACTTGTTGGTACTTTCGTTGTTGTATATGCTTCCGCCGTTGTTGAAATAACAGACGTAGAAGGTATTTCTGTGCTTGATACAATTTCTGTTGTGGATAGTGTTTCAGTTGTAGTGTATCTCATTTTTGTGGTAGGTGATTGAGTAGTTGTTGGAGATTCAGTTGTTGGCAGTTCTGTTGTAGTTGGTACTGCTGTGCTTGTGGCTATTTCTGTTTTTGTAGTGACTGCGCTTGTAGTAGGAACTTGTGTTGTTGAAGGAGAAACGGATGTGGTAGGAATTTCTGAAGTAATTTCAACAGAGGTTGTAGTCGGTGCTTGTGTACTTGTTGGTACTTTCGTTGTTGTATATGCTTCCGTCGTTGTTGGAATGGCAGACGTAGTAGGTATTTCTGTGCTTGATGCAATTTCTGTTGTGGATGGTGTTTCAGTTGTAGTGTATATCGCTGTTGTAGAAGTTGATTCAGTAGTTGTGGGAGATTCAGTTGTTGGTAGCTCTGTTGTAATTGGTACCGCAGTGCTTGTGGCTGCTTCTGTTTTTGTAGTGACTACACTTGAAGTTGGAGCTTGTGTTGAAGAAAAAACCGATGTGGTAGGAATTTCTGAAGTTGTTTCAACAGAAGTTGTTGTCGGTGCTTGTGTACTTGTTGGTACTTTAGTTGTTGTATATGCTTCCGTCGTTGTTGAAATGACAGACGTAGGAGGTATTTCTGTGCTTGCTGCAATTTCTGTTGTGGATGTCACTATTGTGGTTGGTGATTCAGTAGTTTTGGGAGATTCAGTTGTTAGTGGTTCTGTTGTAGTTGGTACTGCAGTGCTTGTGACTGCTTCTGTTGTTGTAGTGACTACACTTGAAGTTGGAGCTTGTGTTGTTGAAGGAAAAACCGATGTGGTAGGAATTTCTGAAGTTGTTTCAACAGAAGTTGTAGTCGGTGCTTGTGTACTTGTTAGTACTTTCGTTGTTGTATATGCTTCCGTCGTTGTTGGAATAACAGACGTAGAAGGTATTTCTGTGCTTGATACAATTTCTGTTGTGGATAGTGTTTCAGTTGTAGTGTATCTCATTTTTGTGGTAGGTGATTGAGTAGTTGTTGGAGATTCAGTTGTTGGCAGTTCTGTTGTAGTAGGTACTGCAGTGCTTGTGGCTGCTTCTGTTTTTGAAGTGACTACGCTAGAAGTTGGAACTTGTGTTGTTGAAGGAAAAACCGAAGTGGTAGGGATTTCTGAAGTTGTTTCAACAGATGTTGTAGTCGGTACTTGTGTACTTGTTGGTACTTTCGTTGTTGTATATGCTTCCGTCGTTGTTGGAATGGCAGACGTAGAAGGTATTTCTGTGCTTGATGAAATTTCTGTTGTGGATGGTGTTTCAGTTGTAGTGTATATCGCTGTTGTAGAAGTTGATTCAGTAGTTGTGGGAGATTCAGTTGTTGGTAGTTCTGTTGTAGTTGGTACTGCAGTGCTTGTGGCTGCTTCTGTTTTTGTACTGACTACACTTGAAGTTGGAGCTTGTGTTGTTGAAGGAAAAACCGATGTGGTAGGAATTTCTGAAGTTGTTTCAACAGAGGTTGTTGTCGGTGCTTGTGTACTTGTTGGTACTTTCGTTGTTGTATATACTTCCGTCGTTGTTGGAATGGCAGACGTAGAAGGTATTTCTGTGCTTGCTGCAATTTCCGTTGTGGATGTCACTGTTGTGGTAGGTAATTTAGCAGTTGTGGGAGATTCAGTTGTTGGTAGTTCTGTTGTAGTTGGTACTACAGTGCTTGTGACTGCTTCTGTTTTTGTAGTGACTGCGCTTGTAGTAGGAACTTGTGTTGTTGAAGGAGAAACCGATGTGGTAGGAATTTCTGAAGTAATTTCAACAGAGGTTGTAGTTGGTGCTTGTGTACTTGTTGGTACTTTCGTTGTTGTATATGCTTCCGTCGTTGTTGGAATGGCAGACGTAGAAGGTATTTCTGTGCTTGCTGCAATTTCCGTTGTGGATGTCACTGTTGTGGTAGGTGATTCAATAGTTGTGGGAGATTCAGTTGTTGGTAGCTCTGTTGTAGTTGATACTGCAGTGCTTGTGGCTGCTTGTGTTTTTGTAGTGACTACACTTGAAGTTGGAGCTTGTGTTGTTGAAGGAAAGACCGATGTGGTAGGAATTTCTGGAGTTGTTTCAACAGAAGTTGTTGTTGGTGCTTGTGTACTTGTTGGTACTTTCGTTGTTGTATATGCTTCCGTCGTTGTTGGAATGGCAGACGTAGAAGGTATTTCTGTGCTTGATGCGATTTCTGTTGTGGATGGTGTTTCAGTTGTAGTGTATATCACTGTTGTAGAAGGTGATTCAGTAGTTGTGGGAGATTCTGTTGTTGGTAGTTCTGTTGTAGTTGGTACTGCAGTGCTTGTGGCTGCTTCTGTTTTTGTAATGACTACACTTGAAGTTGGAGCTTGTGTTGTTGAGGGAAAAACCGATGTGGTAGGAATTTCTGAAGTTGTTTCAACAGAGGTTGTTGTCGGTGCTTGTGTACTTGTTGGTACTTTCGTTGTTGTATATGCTTCCGTCGTTGTTGGAATAACAGACGTAGAAGGTATTTCTGTGCTTGATACAATTTCTGTTGTGGATAGTGTTTCAGTTGTAGTGTATCTCATTTTTGTGGTAGGTGATTGAGTAGTTGTTGGAGATTCAGTTGTTGGCAGTTCCGTTGTAGTTGGTACTGCAGTGCTTGTGGCTGCTTCTGTTTTTGTAGTGACTGCGCTTGTAGTAGGAACTTGTGTTGTTGAAAGAGAAACCGATGTGGTAGGAATTTCTGAAGTAATTTCAACAGAAGTTGTAGTCGGTGCTTGTGTACTTGTTGGTACTTTCGTTGTTGTATATGCTTCCGTCGTTGTTGGAATGGCAGACGTAGAAGGTATTTCTGTGCTTGCTGCAATTTCCGTTGTGGATGTCACTGTTGTGGTAGGTAATTCAGCAGTTGTGGGAGATTCAGTTGTTGGTAGTTCTGTTGTAGTTGGTACTACAGTACTTGTGACTGCTTCTCTTTTTGTAGTGACTACACTTGAAGTTGGAGCTTGTGTTGTTGAAGGAAAAACCGATGTGGTAGGAATTTCTGAAGTTGTTTCAACAGAAGTTGTAGTCGGTGCTTGTGTACTTGTTGGTACTTTCGTTGTTGTATATGCTTCCGTCGTTGTTCGAATGGCAGACGTAGAAGGTATTTCTGTGCTTGATGCAATTTCTGTTGTGGATGGTGTTTCAGTTGTAGAGTATATCGCTGTTGTAGGAGGTGATTCAGTAGTTGTGGGAGATTCAGTTGTTGGTAGTTCTGTTGTAGTTGGTACTGCAGTGCTTGTGGCTGCTTCTGTTTTTGTAGTGACTGCGCTTGTAGTAGGAACTTGTGTTGTTGAAGGAGAAACCGATGTGGTAGGAATTTCTGAAGTAATTTCAACAGAGGTTGTAGTCGATGCTTGTGCACTTGTTGGTACTTTCGTTGTTGTATATGCTTCCGTCGTTGTTGGAATAACAGACGTAGAAGGTATTTCTGTGCTTGATACAATTTCTGTTGTGGATAGTGTTTCAGTTGTAGTGTATCTCATTTTTGTGGTAGGTGATTGAGTAGTTGTTGGAGATTCAGTTGTTGGCAGTTCTGTTGTAGTAGGTACTGCAGTGCTTGTGGCTGCTTCTGTTTTTGTAGTGACTACGCTAGAAGTTGGAACTTGTGTTGTTGAAGGAAAAACCGAAGTGGTAGGGATTTCTGAAGTTGTTTCAACAGATGTTGTAGTCGGTGCTTGTGTACTTGTTGGTACTTTCGTTGTTGTATATGCTTCCGTCGTTGTTGGAATGGCAGACGTAGAAGGTATTTCGGTGCTTGATGAAATTTCTGTTGTGGATGGTGTTTCAGTTGTAGTGTATATCGCTGTTGTAGAAGGTGATTCAGTAGTTGTTGGAGATTCAGTTGTTGGTGGTTCTGTTGTAGTTGGTACTGCAGTGCTTGTGACTGCTTCTGTTGTTGTAGTGACTACACTTGAAGTTGGAGCTTGTGTTGTTGAAGGAAAAACCGATGTGGTAGGAATTTCTGAAGTTGTTTCAACAGAAGTTGTAGTCGGTGCTTGTGTACTTGTTGGTACTTTCGTTGTTGTATATGCTTCCGTCGTTGTTGGAATGGCAGACGTAGAAGGTATTTCTGTGCTTGCTGCAATTTCCGTTGTGGATGTCACTGTTGTGGTAGGTAATTCAGCAGTTGTGGGAGATTCAGTTGTTGGTGGTTCTGTTGTAGTAGGTACTACAGTGCTTGTGACTGCTTCTGTTTTTGTAGTGACTACACTTGAAGTTGGAGCTCGTGTTGTTGAAGGAAAAACCGATGTGGTAGGAATTTCTGAAGTTGTTTCAACAGAAGTTGTTGTCGGTGCTTGTGTACTTGTTGGTACTTTCGTTGTTGTATATGCTTCCGTCGTTGTTCGAATGGCAGACGTAGAAGGTATTTGTGTTCTTGATGCAATTTCTGTTGTGGATGGTGTTTCAGTTGTAGAGTATATCGCTGTTGTAGGAGGTGATTCAGTAGTTGTGGGAGATTCAGTTGTTGGTAGTTCTGTTGTAGTTGGTACTGCAGTGCTTGTGGCTGCTTCTGTTTTTGTAGTGACTACACTTGAAGTTGGAGCTTGTGTTGTTGAAGGAAAAACCGATGTGGTAGGAATTTCTGAAGTTGTTTCAACAGAGGTTGTTGTCGGTGCTTGTGTACTTGTTGGTACTTTCGTTGTTGTATATGCTTCCGTCGTTGTTGGAATGGCAGACGTAGAAGGTATTTCTGTGCTTGCTGCAATTTCCGTTGTGGATGTCACTGTTGTGGTAGGTAATTCAGCAGTTGTGGGAGATTCAGTTGTTGGTGGTTCTGTTGTAGTTGGTACTACAGTGCTTGTGACTGCTTCTGTTTTTCTAGTGACTACACTTGAAGTTGGAGCTCGTGTTGTTGAAGGAAAAACCGATGTGGTAGGAATTTCTGAAGTTGTTTCAACAGAAGTTGTTGTCGGTGCTTGTGTACTTGTTGGTACTTTCGTTGTTGTATATGCTTCCGTCGTTGTTCGAATGGCAGACGTAGAAGGTATTTCTGTGCTTGATGCAATCTCTGTTGTGGATGGTGTTTCAGTTGTAGAGTATATCGCTGTTGTAGGAGGTGATTCAGTAGTTGTGGGAGATTCGGTTGTTGGTAGTTCTGTTGTAGTTGGTACTGCAGTGCTTGTGGCTGCTTCTGTTTTTGTAGTGACTGCGCTTGTAGTAGGAACTTGTGTTGTTGAAGGAGAAACCGATGTGGTTGGAATTTCTGAAGTAATTTCAACAGAGGTTGTAGTTTGTGCTTGTGTACTTGTTGGTACTTTCGTTGTTGTATATGCTTCCGTCGTTGTTGGAATGGCAGACGGAGAAGGTATTTCTGTGCTTGATGCAATTTCTGTTGTGGATGGTGTTTCAGTTGTAGTGTATATCGCTGTTGTAGAAGGTGATTCAATAGTTGTGGGAGATTCAGTTGTTGGTAGCTCTGTTGTAGTTGGTACTGCAGTGCTTGTGGCTGCTTCTGTTTTTGTAGTGACTACACTTGAAGTTGGAGCTTGTGTTGTTGAAGAAAAAACCGATGTGGTAGGAATTTCTGAAGTTGTTTCAACAGAAGTTGTTGTCGGTGCTTGTGTACTTGTTGGTACTTTCGTTGTTGTATATGCTTCCGTCGTTGTTGGAATAACAGACGTAGAAGGTATTTCTGTGCTTGATACAATTTCTGTTGTGGATAGTGTTTCAGTTGTAGTGTATCTCATTTTTGTGGTAGGTGATTGAGTAGTTGTTGGAGATTCAGTTGTTGGCAGTTCTGTTGTAGTTGGTACTGCAGTGCTTGTGGCTGCTTTTGTTTTTGTAGTGACTACACTTGAAGTTGGAGCTTGTGTTGTTGAAGGAAAAACCGATGTGGTAAGAATTTCTGAAGCTGTTTCAACAGAGTTTGTTGTCGGTGCTTGTGTACTTGTTGGTACTTTCGTTGTTGTATATGCTTCCGTCGTTGTTGGAATGGCAGACGTAGAAGGTATTTCTGTGCTTGCTGCAATTTCCGTTGTGGATGTCACTGTTGTGGTAGGTAATTCAGCAGTTGTGGGAGATTCAGTTGTTGGTGGTTCTGTTGTAGTTGGTACTACAGTGCTTGTGACTGCTTCTGTTTTTGTAGTGACTACACTTGAAGTTGGAGCTCGTGTTGTTGAAGGAAAAACCGATGTGGTAGGAATTTCTGAAGTTGTTTCAACAGAAGTTGTTGTCGGTGCTTGTGTACTTGTTGGTACTTTCGTTGTTGTATATGCTTCCGCCGTTGTTGAAATAACAGACGTAGAAGGTATTTCTGTGCTTGATACAATTTCTGTTGTGGATAGTGTTTCAGTTGTAGTGTATCTCATTTTTGTGGTAGGTGATTGAGTAGTTGTTGGAGATTCAGTTGTTGGCAGTTCTGTTGTAGTTGGTACTGCTGTGCTTGTGGCTGCTTCTGTTTTTGTAGTGACTGCGCTTGTAGTAGGAACTTGTGTTGTTGAAGGAGAAACCGATGTGGTAGGAATTTCTGAAGTAATTTCAACAGAGGTTGTAGTCGATGCTTGTGTACTTGTTGGTACTTTCGTTGTTGTACATGCTTCCGTCGTTGTTGGAATAACAGACGTAGAAGGTATTTCTGTGCTTGATACAATTTCTGTTGTGGATAGTGTTTCAGTTGTAGTGTATCTCATTTTTGTGGTAGGTGATTGAGTAGTTGTTGGAGATTCAGTTGTTGGCAGTTCCGTTGTAGTTGGTACTGCAGTGCTTGTGGCTGCTTCTGTTTTTGTAGTGACTGCGCTTGTAGTAGGAACTTGTGTTGTTGAAAGAGAAACCGATGTGGTAGGAATTTCTGAAGTAATTTCAACAGAAGTTGTAGTCGGTGCTTGTGTACTTGTTGGTACTTTCGTTGTTGTATATGCTTCCGTCGTTGTTGGAATGGCAGTCGTAGAAGGTATTTCTGTGCTTGCTGCAATTTCCGTTGTGGATGTCACTGTTGTGGTAGGTAATTCAGCAGTTGTGGGAGATTCAGTTGTTGGTAGTTCTGTTGTAGTTGGTACTACAGTGCTTGTGACTGCTTCTGTTTTTGTAGTGACTACACTTGAAGTTGGAGCTTGTGTTGTTGAAGGAAAAACCGATGTGGTAGGAATTTCTGAAGTTGTTTCAACAGAAGTTGTAGTCGGTGCTTGTGTACTTGTTGGTACTTTCGTTGTTGTATATGCTTCCGTCGTTGTTCGAATGGCAGACGTAGAAGGTATTTCTGTGCTTGATGCAATTTCTGTTGTGGGTGGTGTTTCAGTTGTAGTGTATATTGCTGTTGTAGAAGGTGATTCAATGGTTGTGGGAGGTTCAGTTGTTGGTAGCTCTGTTGTAGTCGGTACTGCAGTGCTTGTGGCTGCTTCTGTTTTTGTAGTGACTACACTTGAAGTTGGAGCTTGTGTTGTTGAAGGAAAAACCGATGTGGTAGGAATTTCTGAAGTCGTTTCGACAGAAGTTGTTGTCGGTGCTTGTGTACTTGTTGGTACCTTCGTTGTTGTATATGCTTCCGTCGTTGTTGGAATAACAGACGTAGAAGGTATTTCTGTGCTTGATACAATTTCTGTTGTGGATAGTGTTTCAGTTGTAGTGTATCTCATTTTTGTGGTAGGTGATTGTGTAGTTGTTGGAGATTCAGTTGTTGGCAGTTCGGTTGTAGTAGGTACTGCAGTGCTTGTGGCTGCTTCTGTTTTTGTAGTGACTACGCTAGAAGTTGGAACTTGTGTTGTTGAAGGAAAAACCGAAGTGGTAGGGATTTCTGAAGTTGTTTCAACAGATGTTGTAGTCGGTGCTTGTGTACTTGTTGCTACTTTCGTTGTTGTATATGCTTCCGTCGTTGTTGGAATGGCAGACGTAGAAGGTATTTCGGTGCTTGATGAAATTTCTGTTGTGGATGGTGTTTCAGTTGTAGTGTATATCGCTGTTGTAGAAGGTGATTCAGTAGTTGTTGGAGATTCAGTTTTTGGTGGTTCTGTTGTAGTTGGTACTACAGTGCTTGTGACTGCTTCTGTTTTTGTAGTGACTACACTTGAAGTTGGAGCTCGTGTTGTTGAAGGAAAAACCGTTGTGGTAGGAATTTCTGAAGTTGTTTCAACAGAAGTTGTAGTCGGTGCTTGTGTACTTGTTGGTACTTTTGTTGTTGTATATGCTTCCGTCGTTGTTCGAATGGCAGACGTAGAAGGTATTTCTGTGCTTGCTGCAATTTCCGTTGTGGATGTCACTGTTGTGGTAGGTAATTCAGCAGTTGTGGGAGATTCAGTTGTTGGTGGTTCTGTTGTAGTTGGTACTACAGTGCTTGTGACTGCTTCTGTTTTTGTAGTGACTACACTTGAAGTTGGAGCTCGTGTTGTTGAAGGAAAAACCGATGTGGTAGGAATTTCTGAAGTTGTTTCAACAGAAGTTGTTGTCGGTGCTTGTGTACTTGTTGGTACTTTCGTTGTTGTATATGCTTCCGTTGTTGTTCGAATGGCAGACGTAGAAGGTATTTCTGTGCTTGATGCAATTTCTGTTGTGGATGGTGTTTCAGTTGTAGAGTATATCGCTGTTGTAGGAGGTGATTCAGTAGTTGTTGGAGATTCAGTTGTTGGTAGTTCTGTTGTAGTTGGTACTGCAGTGCTTGTGACTGCTTCTGTTTTTGTAGTGACTACACTTGAAGTTGGAGCTTGTGTTGTTGAAGGAAAAACTGATGTGGTAGGAATTTCTGAAGTTGTTTCAACAGAGGTTGTTGTCGGTGCTTGTGTACTTGTTGGTACTTTCGTTGTTGTATATGCTTCCGTCGTTGTTGGAATGGCAGACGTAGAAGGTATTTCTGTGCTTGCTGCAATTTCCGTTGTGGATGTCACTGTTGTGGTAGGTAATTCAGCAGTTGTGGGAGATTCAGTTGTTGGTGGTTCTGTTGTAGTTGGTACTACAGTGCTTGTGACTGCTTCTGTTTTTCTAGTGACTACACTTGAAGTTGGAGCTCGTGTTGTTGAAGGAAAAACCGATGTGGTAGGAATTTCTGAAGTTGTTTCAACAGAAGTTGTTGTCGGTGCTTGTGTACTTGTTGGTACTTTCGTTGTTGTATATGCTTCCGTCGTTGTTCGAATGGCAGACGTAGAAGGTATTTCTGTGCTTGATGCAATTTCTGTTGTGGATGGTGTTTCAGTTGTAGAGTATATCGCTGTTGTAGGAGGTGATTCAGTAGTTGTGGGAGATTCAGTTGTTGGTGGTTCTGTTGTAGTTGGTACTACAGTGCTTGTGACTGCTTCTGTTTTTCTAGTGACTACACTTGTAGTAGGAACTTGTGTTGTTGAAGGAGAAACCGATGTGGTAGGAATTTCTGAAGTAATTTCAACAGAGGTTGTAGTTTCTGCTTGTGTACTTGTTGGTACTTTCGTTGTTGTATATGCTTCCGTCGTTGTTGGAATGGCAGACGGAGAAGGTATTTCTGTGCTTGATGCAATTTCTGTTGTGGATGGTGTTTCAGTTGTAGTGTATATCGCTGTTGTAGAAGGTGATTCAATAGTTGTGGGAGATTCAGTTGTTGGTAGCTCTGTTGTAGTTGGTACTGCAGTGCTTGTGGCTGCTTCTGTTTTTGTAGTGACTACACTTGAAGTTGGAGCTTGTGTTGTTGAAGAAAAAACCGATGTGGTAGGAATTTCTGAAGTTGTTTCAACAGAAGTTGTTGTCGGTGCTTGTGTACTTGTTGGTACTTTCGTTGTTGTATATGCTTCCGTCGTTGTTGGAATAACAGACGTAGAAGGTATTTCTGTGCTTGATACAATTTCTGTTGTGGATAGTGTTTCAGTTGTTGTGTATCTCATTTTTGTGGTAGGTGATTGAGTAGTTGTTGGAGATTCAGTTGTTGGCAGTTCTGTTGTAGTAGGTACTGCAGTGCTTGTGGCTGCTTCTGTTTTTGTAGTGACTACGCTAGAAGTTGGAACTTGTGTTGTTGAAGGAAAAACCGAAGTGGTAGGGATTTCTGAAGTTGTTTCAACAGATGTTGTAGTCGGTGCTTGTGTACTTGTTGGTACTTTCGTTGTTGTATGTGCTTCCGTCGTTGTTGGAATGGCAGACGTAGAAGGTATTTCTGTGCTTGATACAATTTCTGTTGTGGATGGTGTTTCAGTTGTAGTGTATATCGCTGTTGTAGAAGGTGATTCACTAGTTGTTGGAGATTCAGTTGTTGGTAGTTCTGTTGTAGTTGGTACTGCAGTGCTTGTGGCTGCTTCTGTTTTTGTAGTGACTACACTTGAAGTTGGAGCTTGTGTTGTTGAAGGAAAAACCGATGTGGTAGGAATTTCTGAAGCTGTTTCAACAGAGGTTGTTGTCGGTGCTTGTGTACTTGTTGGTACTTTCGTTGTTGTATATGCTTCCGTCGTTGTTGGAATGGCAGACGTAGAAGGTATTTCTGTGCTTGCTGCAATTTCCGTTGTGAATGTCACTGTTGTGGTAGGTAATTCAGCAGTTGTGGGAGATTCAGTTGTTGGTGGTTCTGTTGTAGTTGGTACTACAGTGCTTGTGACTGCTTCTGTTTTTGTAGTGACTACACTTGAAGTTGGAGCTTGTGTTGTTGAAGGAAAAACCGATGTGGTAGGAATTTCTGAAGTTGTTTCAACAGAAGTTGTTGTCGGTGCTTGTGTACTTGTTGGTACTTTCGTTGTTGTATATGCTTCCGCCGTTGTTGAAATAACAGACGTAGAAGGTATTTCTGTGCTTGATACAATTTCTGTTGTGGATAGTGTTTCAGTTGTAGTGTATCTCATTTTTGTGGTAGGTGATTGAGTAGTTGTTGGAGATTCAGTTGTTGGCAGTTCTGTTGTAGTTGGTACTGCTGTGCTTGTGGCTGCTTCTGTTTTTGTAGTGACTGCGCTTGTAGTAGGAACTTGTGTTGTTGAAGGAGAAACCGATGTGGTAGGAATTTCTGAAGTAATTTCAACAGAGGTTGTAGTCGATGCTTGTGTACTTGTTGGTACTTTCGTTGTTGTATATGCTTCCGTCGTTGTTGGAATAACAGACGTAGAAGGTATTTCTGTGCTTGATACAATTTCTGTTGTGGATAGTGTTTCAGTTGTAGTGTATCTCATTTTTGTGGTAGGTGATTGAGTAGTTGTTGGAGATTCAGTTGTTGGCAGTTCCGTTGTAGTTGGTACTGCAGTGCTTGTGGCTGCTTCTGTTTTTGTAGTGACTGCGCTTGTAGTAGGAACTTGTGTTGTTGAAAGAGAAACCGATGTGGTAGGAATTTCTGAAGTAATTTCAACAGAAGTTGTAGTCGGTGCTTGTGTACTTGTTGGTACTTTCGTTGTTGTATATGCTTCCGTCGTTGTTGGAATGGCAGTCGTAGAAGGTATTTCTGTGTTTGCTGCAATTTCCGTTGTGGATGTCACTGTTGTGGTAGGTAATTCAGCAGTTGTGGGAGATTCAGTTGTTGGTAGTTCTGTTGTAGTTGGTACTACAGTGCTTGTGACTGCTTCTGTTTTTGTAGTGACTACACTTGAAGTTGGAGCTTGTGTTGTTGAAGGAAAAACCGATGTGGTAGGAATTTCTGAAGTTGTTTCAACAGATGTTGTAGTCGGTGCTTGTGTACTTGTTGCTACTTTCGTTGTTGTATATGCTTCCGTCGTTGTTGGAATGGCAGACGTAGAAGGTATTTCTGTGCTTGATGAAATTTCTGTTGTGGATGGTGTTTCAGTTGTAGTGTATATCGCTGTTGTAGAAGGTGATTCAGTAGTTGTTGGAGATTCAGTTGTTGGTAGTTCTGTTGTAGTTGGTACTGCAGTGCTTGTGGCTGCTTCTGTTTTTGTAGTGACTACACTTGAAGTTGGAGCTTGTGTTGTTGAAGGAAAAACCGATGTGGTAGGAATTTCTGAAGTTGTTTCAACAGAGGTTGTTGTCGGTGCTTGTGTACTTGTTGGTACTTTCGTTGTTGTATATGCTTCCGTCGTTGTTGGAATGGCAGACGTAGAAGGTATTTGTGTGCTTGCTGCAATTTCCGTTGTGGATGTCACTGTTGTGGTAGGTAATTCAGCAGTTGTGGGAGATTCAGTTGTTGGTGGTTCTGTTGTAGTTGGTACTACAGTGCTTGTGACTGCTTCTGTTTTTGTAGTGACTACACTTGAAGTTGGAGCTCGTGTTGTTGAAGGAAAAACCGATGTGGTAGGAATTTCTGAAGTTGTTTCAACAGATGTTGTAGTCGGTGCTTGTGTACTTGTTGCTACTTTCGTTGTTGTATATGCTTCCGCCGTTGTTGAAATAACAGACGTAGAAGGTATTTCTGTGCTTGATACAATTTCTGTTGTGGATAGTGTTTCAGTTGTAGTGTATCTCATTTTTGTGGTAGGTGATTGAGTAGTTGTTGGAGATTCAGTTGTTGGCAGTTCTGTTGTAGTTGGTACTGCTGTGCTTGTGGCTGCTTCTGTTTTTGTAGTGACTGCGCTTGTAGTAGGAACTTGTGTTGTTGAAGGAGAAACTGATGTGGTAGGAATTTCTGAAGTAATTTCAACAGAGGTTGTAGTCGGTGCTTGTGTACTTGTTGGTACTTTCGTTGTTGTATATGCTTCCGTCGTTGTTGGAATGGCAGACGTAGTAGGTATTTCTGTGCTTGATGCAATTTCTGTTGTGGATGGTGTTTCAGTTGTAGTGTATATCGCTGTTGTAGAAGTTGATTCAGTAGTTGTGGGAGATTCAGTTGTTGGTAGCTCTGTTGTAATTGGTACTGCAGTGCTTGTGGCTGCTTCTGTTTTTGTAGTGACTACACTTGAAGTTGGAGCTTGTGTTGATGAAGAAAAAACCGATGTGGTAGGAATTTCTGAAGTTGTTTCAACAGAAGTTGTTGTCGGTGCTTGTGTACTTGTTGGTACTTTAGTTGTTGTATCTTCTTCCGTCGTTGTTGAAATGACAGACGTAGGAGGTATTTCTGTGCTTGCTGCAATTTCCGTTGTGGATGTCACTGTTGTGGTAGGTGATTCAGTAGTTTTGGGAGATTCAGTTGTTAGTGGTTCTGTTGTAGTTGGTACTGCAGTGCTTGTGACTGCTTCTGTTTTTGTAGTGACTACACTTGAAGTTGGAGCTTGTGTTGTTGAAGGAAAAACCGATGTGGTAGGAATTTCTGAAGTTGTTTCAACAGAAGTTGTTGTCGGTGCTTGTGTACTTGTTGGTACTTTCGTTGTTGTATATGCTTCCGTCGTTGTTGGAATAACAGACGTAGAAGGTATTTCTGTGCTTGATACAATTTCTGTTGTGGATAGTGTTTCAGTTGTAGTGTATCTCATTTTTGTGGTAGGTGATTGAGTAGTTGTTGGAGATTCAGCTGTTGGCAGTTCTGTTGTAGTAGGTACTGCAGTGCTTGTGGCTGCTTCTGTTTTTGAAGTGACTACGCTAGAAGTTGGAACTTGTGTTGTTGAAGGAAAAACCGAAGTGTTAGGGATTTCTGAAGTTGTTTCAACAGATGTTGTAGTCGGTGCTTGTGTACTTGTTGGTACTTTCGTTGTTGTATATGCTTCCCTCGTTGTTGGAATGGCAGACGTAGAAGGTATTTCTGTGCTTGATGAAATTTCTGTTGTGGATGGTGTTTCAGTTGTAGTGTATATCGCTGTTGTAGAAGGTGATTCAGTAGTTGTGGGAGATTCAGTTGTTGGTAGTTCTGTTGTAGTTGGTACTGCAGTGCTTGTGGCTGCTTCTGTTTTTGTAGTGACTACACTTGAAGTTGGAGCTTGTGTTGTTGAAGAAAAAACCGATGTGGTAGGAATTTCTGAAGTTGTTTCAACAGAAGTTGTTGTCGGTGCTTGTGTACTTGTTGGTACTTTCGTTGTTGTATATGCTTCCGTCGTTGTTGGAATAACAGACGTAGAAGGTATTTCTGTGCTTGATACAATTTCTGTTGTGGATAGTGTTTCAGTTGTTGTGTATCTCATTTTTGTGGTAGGTGATTGAGTAGTTGTTGGAGATTCAGTTGTTGGCAGTTCTGTTGTAGTAGGTACTGCAGTGCTTGTGGCTGCTTCTGTTTTTGTAGTGACTACGCTAGAAGTTGGAACTTGTGTTGTTGAAGGAAAAACCGAAGTGGTAGGGATTTCTGAAGTTGTTTCAACAGATGTTGTAGTCGGTGCTTGTGTACTTGTTGGTACTTTCGTTGTTGTATGTGCTTCCGTCGTTGTTGGAATGGCAGACGTAGAAGGTATTTCTGTGCTTGATACAATTTCTGTTGTGGATGGTGTTTCAGTTGTAGTGTATATCGCTGTTGTAGAAGGTGATTCAGTAGTTGTTGGAGATTCAGTTGTTGGTAGTTCTGTTGTAGTTGGTACTGCAGTGCTTGTGGCTGCTTCTGTTTTTGTAGTGACTACACTTGAAGTTGGAGCTTGTGTTGTTGAAGGAAAAACCGATGTGGTAGGAATTTCTGAAGCTGTTTCAACAGAGGTTGTTGTCGGTGCTTGTGTACTTGTTGGTACTTTCGTTGTTGTATATGCTTCCGTCGTTGTTGGAATGGCAGACGTAGAAGGTATTTCTGTGCTTGCTGCAATTTCCGTTGTGAATGTCACTGTTGTGGTAGGTAATTCAGCAGTTGTGGGAGATTCAGTTGTTGGTGGTTCTGTTGTAGTTGGTACTACAGTGCTTGTGACTGCTTCTGTTTTTGTAGTGACTACACTTGAAGTTGGAGCTTGTGTTGTTGAAGGAAAAACCGATGTGGTAGGAATTTCTGAAGTTGTTTCAACAGAAGTTGTTGTCGGTGCTTGTGTACTTGTTGGTACTTTCGTTGTTGTATATGCTTCCGCCGTTGTTGAAATAACAGACGTAGAAGGTATTTCTGTGCTTGATACAATTTCTGTTGTGGATAGTGTTTCAGTTGTAGTGTATCTCATTTTTGTGGTAGGTGATTGAGTAGTTGTTGGAGATTCAGTTGTTGGCAGTTCTGTTGTAGTTGGTACTGCTGTGCTTGTGGCTGCTTCTGTTTTTGTAGTGACTGCGCTTGTAGTAGGAACTTGTGTTGTTGAAGGAGAAACCGATGTGGTAGGAATTTCTGAAGTAATTTCAACAGAGGTTGTAGTCGATGCTTGTGTACTTGTTGGTACTTTCGTTGTTGTATATGCTTCCGTCGTTGTTGGAATAACAGACGTAGAAGGTATTTCTGTGCTTGATACAATTTCTGTTGTGGATAGTGTTTCAGTTGTAGTGTATCTCATTTTTGTGGTAGGTGATTGAGTAGTTGTTGGAGATTCAGTTGTTGGCAGTTCCGTTGTAGTTGGTACTGCAGTGCTTGTGGCTGCTTCTGTTTTTGTAGTGACTGCGCTTGTAGTAGGAACTTGTGTTGTTGAAAGAGAAACCGATGTGGTAGGAATTTCTGAAGTAATTTCAACAGAAGTTGTAGTCGGTGCTTGTGTACTTGTTGGTACTTTCGTTGTTGTATATGCTTCCGTCGTTGTTGGAATGGCAGTCGTAGAAGGTATTTCTGTGTTTGCTGCAATTTCCGTTGTGGATGTCACTGTTGTGGTAGGTAATTCAGCAGTTGTGGGAGATTCAGTTGTTGGTAGTTCTGTTGTAGTTGGTACTACAGTGCTTGTGACTGCTTCTGTTTTTGTAGTGACTACACTTGAAGTTGGAGCTTGTGTTGTTGAAGGAAAAACCGATGTGGTAGGAATTTCTGAAGTTGTTTCAACAGATGTTGTAGTCGGTGCTTGTGTACTTGTTGCTACTTTCGTTGTTGTATATGCTTCCGTCGTTGTTGGAATGGCAGACGTAGAAGGTATTTCTGTGCTTGATGAAATTTCTGTTGTGGATGGTGTTTCAGTTGTAGTGTATATCGCTGTTGTAGAAGGTGATTCAGTAGTTGTTGGAGATTCAGTTGTTGGTAGTTCTGTTGTAGTTGGTACTGCAGTGCTTGTGGCTGCTTCTGTTTTTGTAGTGACTACACTTGAAGTTGGAGCTTGTGTTGTTGAAGGAAAAACCGATGTGGTAGGAATTTCTGAAGTTGTTTCAACAGAGGTTGTTGTCGGTGCTTGTGTACTTGTTGGTACTTTCGTTGTTGTATATGCTTCCGTCGTTGTTGGAATGGCAGACGTAGAAGGTATTTGTGTGCTTGCTGCAATTTCCGTTGTGGATGTCACTGTTGTGGTAGGTAATTCAGCAGTTGTGGGAGATTCAGTTGTTGGTGGTTCTGTTGTAGTTGGTACTACAGTGCTTGTGACTGCTTCTGTTTTTGTAGTGACTACACTTGAAGTTGGAGCTCGTGTTGTTGAAGGAAAAACCGATGTGGTAGGAATTTCTGAAGTTGTTTCAACAGAAGTTGTAGTCGGTGCTTGTGTACTTGTTGGTACTTTCGTTGTTGTATATGCTTCCGCCGTTGTTGAAATAACAGACGTAGAAGGTATTTCTGTGCTTGATACAATTTCTGTTGTGGATAGTGTTTCAGTTGTAGTGTATCTCATTTTTGTGGTAGGTGATTGAGTAGTTGTTGGAGATTCAGTTGTTGGCAGTTCTGTTGTAGTTGGTACTGCTGTGCTTGTGGCTGCTTCTGTTTTTGTAGTGACTGCGCTTGTAGTAGGAACTTGTGTTGTTGAAGGAGAAACTGATGTGGTAGGAATTTCTGAAGTAATTTCAACAGAGGTTGTAGTCGGTGCTTGTGTACTTGTTGGTACTTTCGTTGTTGTATATGCTTCCGTCGTTGTTGGAATGGCAGACGTAGTAGGTATTTCTGTGCTTGATGCAATTTCTGTTGTGGATGGTGTTTCAGTTGTAGTGTATATCGCTGTTGTAGAAGTTGATTCAGTAGTTGTGGGAGATTCAGTTGTTGGTAGCTCTGTTGTAATTGGTACTGCAGTGCTTGTGGCTGCTTCTGTTTTTGTAGTGACTACACTTGAAGTTGGAGCTTGTGTTGATGAAGAAAAAACCGATGTGGTAGGAATTTCTGAAGTTGTTTCAACAGAAGTTGTTGTCGGTGCTTGTGTACTTGTTGGTACTTTAGTTGTTGTATCTTCTTCCGTCGTTGTTGAAATGACAGACGTAGGAGGTATTTCTGTGCTTGCTGCAATTTCCGTTGTGGATGTCACTGTTGTGGTAGGTGATTCAGTAGTTTTGGGAGATTCAGTTGTTAGTGGTTCTGTTGTAGTTGGTACTGCAGTGCTTGTGACTGCTTCTGTTTTTGTAGTGACTACACTTGAAGTTGGAGCTTGTGTTGTTGAAGGAAAAACCGATGTGGTAGGAATTTCTGAAGTTGTTTCAACAGAAGTTGTTGTCGGTGCTTGTGTACTTGTTGGTACTTTCGTTGTTGTATATGCTTCCGTCGTTGTTGGAATAACAGACGTAGAAGGTATTTCTGTGCTTGATACAATTTCTGTTGTGGATAGTGTTTCAGTTGTAGTGTATCTCATTTTTGTGGTAGGTGATTGAGTAGTTGTTGGAGATTCAGCTGTTGGCAGTTCTGTTGTAGTAGGTACTGCAGTGCTTGTGGCTGCTTCTGTTTTTGAAGTGACTACGCTAGAAGTTGGAACTTGTGTTGTTGAAGGAAAAACCGAAGTGTTAGGGATTTCTGAAGTTGTTTCAACAGATGTTGTAGTCGGTGCTTGTGTACTTGTTGGTACTTTCGTTGTTGTATATGCTTCCCTCGTTGTTGGAATGGCAGACGTAGAAGGTATTTCTGTGCTTGATGAAATTTCTGTTGTGGATGGTGTTTCAGTTGTAGTGTATATCGCTGTTGTAGAAGGTGATTCAGTAGTTGTGGGAGATTCAGTTGTTGGTAGTTCTGTTGTAGTTGGTACTGCAGTGCTTGTGGCTGCTTCTGTTTTTGTAGTGACTACACTTGAAGTTGGAGCTTGTGTTGTTGAAGGAAAAACCGATGTGGTAGGAATTTCTGAAGTTGTTTCAACAGAGGTTGTTGTCGGTGCTTGTGTACTTGTTGGTACTTTCGTTGTTGTATATGCTTCCGTCGTTGTTGGAATGGCAGACGTAGAAGGTATTTCTGTGCTTGCTGCAATTTCCGTTGTGGATGTCACTGTTGTGGTATGTAATTCAGCAGTTGTGGGAGATTCAGTTGTTGGTAGTTCTGTTGTAGTTGGTACTACAGTGCTTGTGACTGCTTCTGTTTTTGTAGTGACTACACTTGAAGTTGGAGCTTGTGTTGTTGAAGGAAAAACCGATGTGGTAGGAATTTCTGAAGTTGTTTCAACAGAAGTTGTTGTCGGTGCTTGTGTACTTGTTTGTACTTTCGTTGTTGTATATGCTTCTGCCGTTGTTGGAATAACAGACGTAGAAGGTATTTCTGTGCTTGATACAATTTCTGTTGTGGATAGTGTTTCAGTTGTAGTGTATCTCATTTTTGTGGTAGGTGATTGAGTAGTTGTTGGAGATTCAGTTGTTGGCAGTTCCGTTGTAGTTGGTACTGCAGTGCTTGTGGCTGCTTCTGTTTTTGTAGTGACTACACTTGAAGTTGGAGCTTGTGTTGTTGAAGGAAAAACTGATGTGGTAGGAATTTCTGAAATTGTTTCAACAGAAGTTGTAGTCGGTGCTTGTGTACTTGTTGGTACTTTCGTTGTTGTATATGCTTCCGTCGTTGTTCGAATGGCAGACGTAGAAGGTATTTCTGTGCTTGATGCAATTTCTGTTGTGGATGGTGTTTCAGTTGTAGAGTATATCGCTGTTGTAGGAGGTGATTCAGTAGTTGTGGGAGATTCAGTTGTTGGTAGTTCTGTTGTAGTTGGTACTGCAGTGCTTGTGGCTGCTTCTGTTTTTGTAGTGACTGCGCTTGTAGTAGGAACTTGTGTTGTTGAAGGAGAAACCGATGTGGTAGGAATTTCTGAAGTAATTTCAACAGAGGTTGTAGTTGGTGCTTGTGTACTTGTTGGTACTTTCGTTGTTGTATATGCTTCCGTCGTTGTTCGAATGGCAGACGTAGAAGGTATTTCTGTGCTTGATGCAATTTCTGTTAAGGATGGTGTTTCAGTTGTAGTGTATATCGCTGTTGTAGAAGGTGATTCAATAGTTGTGGGAGATTCAGTTGTTTGTAGCTCTGTTGTAGTTGGTACTGCAGTGCTTGTGGCTGCTTCTGTTTTTGTAGTGACTGCGCTTGTAGTAGGAACTTGTGTTGTTGAAAGAGAAACCGATGTGGTAGGAATTTCTGAAGTAATTTCAACAGAAGTTGTAGTCGGTGCTTGTGTACTTGTTGGTACTTTCGTTGTTGTATATGCTTCCGTCGTTGTTGGAATGGCAGACGTAGAAGGTATTTCTGTGCTTGCTGCAATTTCCGTTGTGGATGTCACTGTTGTGGTATGTAATTCAGCAGTTGTGGGAGATTCAGTTGTTGGTAGTTCTGTTGTAGTTGGTACTACAGTGCTTGTGACTGCTTCTGTTTTTGTAGTGACTACACTTGAAGTTGGAGCTTGTGTTGTTGAAGGAAAAACCGATGTGGTAGGAATTTCTGAAGTTGTTTCAACAGAAGTTGTAGTCGGTGCTTGTGTACTTGTTGGTACTTTCGTTGTTGTATATGCTTCCGTCGTTGTTCGAATGGCAGACGTAGAAGGTATTTCTGTGCTTGATGCAATTTCTGTTGTGGATGGTGTTTCAGTTGTAGTGTATATTGCTGTTGTAGAAGGTGATTCAATAGTTGTGGGAGATTCAGTTGTTGGTAGTTCTGTTGTAGTTGGTACTGCAGTGCTTGTGGCTGCTTCTGTTTTTGTAGTGACTGCGCTTGTAGTAGGAACTTGTGTTGTTGAAGGAAAAACCGATGTGGTAGGAATTTCTGAAGTTGTTTCAACAGAAGTTGTTGTCGGTGCTTGTGTACTTGTTGGTACTTTCGTTGTTGTATATGCTTCCGTCGTTGTTGGAATAACAGACGTAGAAGGTATTTCTGTGCTTGATACAATTTCTGTTGTGAATAGTGTTTCAGTTGTAGTGTATCTCATTTTTGTGGTAGGTGATTGAGTAGTTGTTGGAGATTCAGTTGTTGGCAGTTCTGTTGTAGTTGGTACTGCAGTGCTTGTGGCTGCTTCTGTTTTTGTAGTGACTACACTTGAAGTTGGAGCTTGTGTTGTTGAAGGAAAAACCGATGTGGTAGGAATTTCTGAAGTTGTTTCAACAGAAGTTGTTGTCGGTGCTTGTGTACTTGTTGGTACTTTCGTTGTTGTATATGCTTCCGTCGTTGTTGGAATGGCAGACTTAGAAGGTATTTCTGTGCTTGCTGCAATTTCCGTTGTGGATGTCACTGTTGTGGTAGGTAATTCAGCAGTTGTGGGAGATTCAGTTGTTGGTG
The DNA here is from genome assembly GCA_964020975.1 of Hermodice carunculata. NCBI lineage: Eukaryota > Metazoa > Annelida > Polychaeta > Eunicida > Amphinomidae > Hermodice > Hermodice carunculata. Next base: position 18,829,619 of record OZ026627.1, read on the forward strand.
GTTCTGTTGTAGTTGGTACTACAGTGCTTGTGACTGCTTCTGTTTTTGTAGTGACTACACTTGAAGTTGGAGCTCGTGTTGTTGAAGGAAAAACCGATGTGGTAGGAATTTCTGAAGTTGTTTCAACAGAAGTTGTTGTCGGTGCTTGTGTACTTGTTGCTACTTTCGTTGTTGTATATGCTTCCGCCGTTGTTGAAATAACAGACGTAGAAGGTATTTCTGTGCTTGATACAATTTCTGTTGTGGATAGTGTTTCAGTTGTAGTGTATCTCATTTTTGTGGTAGGTGATTGAGTAGTTGTTGGAGATTCAGTTGTTGGCAGTTCTGTTGTAGTTGGTACTGCTGTGCTTGTGGCTACTTCTGTTTTTGTAGTGACTGCGCTTGTAGTAGGAACTTGTGTTGTTGAAGGAGAAACCGATGTGGTAGGAATTTCTGAAGTAATTTCAACAGAGGTTGTAGTCGGTGCTTGTGTACTTGTTGGTACTTTCGTTGTTGTATATGCTTCCGTCGTTGTTGGAATGGCAGACGTAGTAGGTATTTCTGTGCTTGATGCAATTTCTGTTGTGGATGGTGTTTCAGTTGTAGTGTATATCGCTGTTGTAGAAGTTGATTCAGTAGTTGTGGGAGATTCAGTTGTTGGTAGCTCTGTTGTAATTGGTACTGCAGTGCTTGTGGCTGCTTCTGTTTTTGTAGTGACTACACTTGAAGTTGGAGCTTGTGTTGATGAAGGAAAAACCGATGTGGTAGGAATTTCTGAAGTTGTTTCAACAGAAGTTGTTGTCGGTGCTTGTGTACTTGTTGGTACTTTCGTTGTTGTATATGCTTCCGTCGTTGTTGAAATGACAGACGTAGGAGGTATTTCTGTGCTTGCTGCAATTTCCGTTGTGGATGTCACTGTTGTGGTAGGTGATTCAGTAGTTTTGGGAGATTCAGTTGTTAGTGGTTCTGTTGTAGTTGGTACTGCAGTGCTTGTGACTGCTTCTGTTTTTGTAGTGACTACACTTGAAGTTGGAGCTTGTGTTGTTGAAGGAAAAACCGATGTGGTAGGAATTTCTGAAGTTGTTTCAACAGAAGTTGTTGTCGGTGCTTGTGTACTTGTTGGTACTTTCGTTGTTGTATATGCTTCCGTCGTTGTTGGAATAACAGACGTAGAAGGTATTTCTGTGCTTGATACAATTTCTGTTGTGGATAGTGTTTCAGTTGTAGTGTATCTCATTTTTGTGATAGGTGATTGAGTAGTTGTTGGAGATTCAGTTGTTGGCAGTTCTGTTGTAGTAGGTACTGCAGTGCCTGTGGCTGCTTCTGTTTTTGAAGTGACTACGCTAGAAGTTGGAACTTGTGTTGTTGAAGGAAAAACCGAAGTGGTAGGGATTTCTGAAGTTGTTTCAACAGATGTTGTAGTCGGTGCTTGTGTACTTGTTGGTACTTTCGTTGTTGTATATGCTTCCCTCGTTGTTGGAATGGCAGACGTAGAAGGTATTTCTGTGCTTGATGAAATTTCTGTTGTGGATGGTGTTTCAGTTGTAGTGTATATCGCTGTTGTAGAAGGTGATTCAGTAGTTGTGGGAGATTCAGTTGTTGGTAGTTCTGTTGTAGTTGGTACTGCAGTGCTTGTGGCTGCTTCTGTTTTTGTAGTGACTACACTTGAAGTTGGAGCTTGTGTTGTTGAAGGAAAAACCGATGTGGTAGGAATTTCTGAAGTTGTTTCAACAGAGGTTGTTGTCGGTGCTTGTGTACTTGTTGGTACTTTCGTTGTTGTATATGCTTCCGTCGTTGTTGGAATAACAGACGTAGAAGGTATTTCTGTGCTTGATACAATTTCTGTTGTGAATAGTGTTTCAGTTGTAGTGTATCTCATTTTTGTGGTAGGTGATTGAGTAGTTGTTGGAGATTCAGTTGTTGGCAGTTCTGTTGTAGTTGGTACTGCAGTGCTTGTGGCTGCTTCTGTTTTTGTAGTGACTACACTTGAAGTTGGAGCTTGTGTTGTTGAAGGAAAAACCGATGTGGTAGGAATTTCTGAAGTTGTTTCAACAGAAGTTGTTGTCGGTGCTTGTGTACTTGTTGGTACTTTCGTTGTTGTATATGCTTCCGTCGTTGTTGGAATGGCAGACTTAGAAGGTATTTCTGTGCTTGCTGCAATTTCCGTTGTGGATGTCACTGTTGTGGTAGGTAATTCAGCAGTTGTGGGAGATTCAGTTGTTGGTGGTTCTGTTGTAGTTGGTACTACAGTGCTTGTGACTGCTTCTGTTTTTGTAGTGACTACACTTGAAGTTGGAGCTCGTGTTGTTGAAGGAAAAACCGATGTGGTAGGAATTTCTGAAGTTGTTTCAACAGAAGTTGTTGTCGGTGCTTGTGTACTTGTTGGTACTTTCGTTGTTGTATATGCTTCCGCCGTTGTTGAAATAACAGACGTAGAAGGTATTTCTGTGCTTGATACAATTTCTGTTGTGGATAGTGTTTCAGTTGTAGTGTATCTCATTTTTGTGGTAGGTGATTGAGTAGTTGTTGGAGATTCAGTTGTTGGCAGTTCTGTTGTAGTTGGTACTGCTGTGCTTGTGGCTACTTCTGTTTTTGTAGTGACTGCGCTTGTAGTAGGAACTTGTGTTGTTGAAGGAGAAACCGATGTGGTAGGAATTTCTGAAGTAATTTCAACAGAGGTTGTAGTCGGTGCTTGTGTACTTGTTGGTACTTTCGTTGTTGTATATGCTTCCGTCGTTGTTGGAATGGCAGACGTAGTAGGTATTTCTGTGCTTGATGCAATTTCTGTTGTGGATGGTGTTTCAGTTGTAGTGTATATCGCTGTTGTAGAAGTTGATTCAGTAGTTGTGGGAGATTCAGTTGTTGGTAGCTCTGTTGTAATTGGTACTGCAGTGCTTGTGGCTGCTTCTGTTTTTGTAGTGACTACACTTGAAGTTGGAGCTTGTGTTGATGAAGGAAAAACCGATGTGGTAGGAATTTCTGAAGTTGTTTCAACAGAAGTTGTTGTCGGTGCTTGTGTACTTGTTGGTACTTTCGTTGTTGTATATGCTTCCGTCGTTGTTGAAATGACAGACGTAGGAGGTATTTCTGTGCTTGCTGCAATTTCCGTTGTGGATGTCACTGTTGTGGTAGGTGATTCAGTAGTTTTGGGAGATTCAGTTGTTAGTGGTTCTGTTGTAGTTGGTACTGCAGTGCTTGTGACTGCTTCTGTTTTTGTAGTGACTACACTTGAAGTTGGAGCTTGTGTTGTTGAAGGAAAAACCGATGTGGTAGGAATTTCTGAAGTTGTTTCAACAGAAGTTGTTGTCGGTGCTTGTGTACTTGTTGGTACTTTCGTTGTTGTATATGCTTCCGTCGTTGTTGGAATAACAGACGTAGAAGGTATTTCTGTGCTTGATACAATTTCTGTTGTGGATAGTGTTTCAGTTGTAGTGTATCTCATTTTTGTGATAGGTGATTGAGTAGTTGTTGGAGATTCAGTTGTTGGCAGTTCTGTTGTAGTAGGTACTGCAGTGCCTGTGGCTGCTTCTGTTTTTGCAGTGACTACGCTAGAAGTTGGAACTTGTGTTGTTGAAGGAAAAACCGAAGTGGTAGGGATTTCTGAAGTTGTTTCAACAGATGTTGTAGTCGGTGCTTGTGTACTTGTTGGTACTTTCGTTGTTGTATATGCTTCCCTCGTTGTTGGAATGGCAGACGTAGAAGGTATTTCTGTGCTTGATGAAATTTCTGTTGTGGATGGTGTTTCAGTTGTAGTGTATATCGCTGTTGTAGAAGGTGATTCAGTAGTTGTGGGAGATTCAGTTGTTGGTAGTTCTGTTGTAGTTGGTACTGCAGTGCTTGTGGCTGCTTCTGTTTTTGTAGTGACTACACTTGAAGTTGGAGCTTGTGTTGTTGAAGGAAAAACCGATGTGGTAGGAATTTCTGAAGTTGTTTCAACAGAGGTTGTTGTCGGTGCTTGTGTACTTGTTGGTACTTTCGTTGTTGTATATGCTTCCGTCGTTGTTGGAATGGCAGACGTAGAAGGTATTTCTGTGCTTGCTGCAATTTCCGTTGTGGATGTCACTGTTGTGGTAGATAATTCAGCAGTTGTGGGAGATTCGGTTGTTGGTAGTTCTGTTGTAGTTGGTACTGCAGTGCTTGTGACTGTTTCTTTTTTAGTAGTGACTACACTTGAAGTTGGAGCTTGTGTTGTTGAAGGAAAAACCGATGTGGTAGGAATTTCTGAAGTTGTTTCAACAGAAGTTGTTGTCGGTGCTTGTGTACTTGTTGGTACTTTCGTTGTTGTATATGCTTCTGCCGTTGTTGGAATAACAGACGTAGAAGGTATTTCTGTGCTTGATACAATTTCTGTTGTGGATAGTGTTTCAGTTGTAGTGTATCTCATTTTTGTGGTAGGTGATTGAGTAGTTGTTGGAGATTCAGTTGTTGGCGGTTCCGTTGTAGTTGGTACTGCAGTGCTTGTGGCTGCTTCTGTTTTTGAAGTGACTACACTTGAAGTTGGAGCTTGTGTTGTTGAAGGAAAAACCGATGTGGTAGGAATTTCTGAAGTTGTTTCAACAGAAGTTGTAGTCGGTGCTTGTGTACTTGTTGGTACTTTCGTTGTTGTATATGCTTCCGTCGTTGTTCGAATGGCAGACGTAGAAGTAATTTCTGTGCTTGATGCAATTTCTGTTGTGGATGGTGTTTCAGTTGTAGAGTATATCGCTGTTGTAGAAGGTGATTCAGTAGTTGTGGGAGATTCAGTTGTTGGTAGTTCTGTTGTAGTTGGTACTGCAGTGCTTGTGGCTGCTTCTGTTTTTGTAGTGACTGCGCTTGTAGTAGGAACTTGTGTTGTTGAAGGAGAAACCGATGTGGTAGGAATTTCTGAAGTAATTTCAACAGAGGTTGTAGTCGGTGCTTGTGTACTTGTTGGTACTTTCGTTGTTGTATATGCTTCCATCGTTGTTGGAATGGAAGACGTAGAAGGTATTTCTGTGCTTGATGCAATTTCTGTTGTGGATAGTGTTTCAGTTGTAGTATATATCACTGTTGTAGAAGTTGATTCAGTAGTTGTGGGAGATTCAGTTGTTGGTAGCTCTGTTGTAGTTGGTACTGCACTGCTTGTGGCTGCTTCTGTTTTTGTAGTGACTACACTTGAAGTTGGAGCATGTGTTGATGAAGAAAAAACCGATGTGGTAGGAATTTCTGAAGTTGTTTCAACAGAAGTTGTTGTCGGTGCTTGTGTGCTTGTTGGTACTTTAGTTGTTGTATGTGCTTCCGTCGTTGTTGAAATGGCAGACGTAGGAGGTATTTCTGTGCTTGCTGCAATTTCCGTTGTGGATGTCACTGTTGTGGTAGGTGATTCAGTAGTTTTGGGAGATTCAGTTGTTGGTAGTTCTGTTGTAGTTGGTACTGCAGTGCTTGTGGCTGCTTCTGTTTTTGTAGTGACTACATTTGAAGTTGGAGCTTGTGTTGTTGAAGGAAAGACCGATGTGGTAGGAATTTCTGAAGTTGTTTCAACAGAAGTTGTTGTTGGTGCTTGTGTACTTGTTGGTACTTTCGTTGTTGTATATGCTTCCGTCGTTGTTCGAATGGCAGACGTAGAAGTAATTTCTGTGCTTGATGCAATTTCTGTTGTGGATGGTGTTTCAGTTGTAGAGTATATCGCTGTTGTAGAAGGTGATTCAGTAGTTGTGGGAGATTCAGTTGTTGGTAGTTCTGTTGTAGTTGGTACTGCAGTGCTTGTGGCTGCTTCTGTTTTTGTAGTGACTGCGCTTGTAGTAGGAACTTGTGTTGTTGAAGGAGAAACCGATGTGGTAGGAATTTCTGAAGTAATTTCAACAGAGGTTGTAGTCGGTGCTTGTGTACTTGTTGGTACTTTCGTTGTTGTATATGCTTCCATCGTTGTTGGAATGGAAGACGTAGAAGGTATTTCTGTGCTTGATGCAATTTCTGTTGTGGATAGTGTTTCAGTTGTAGTATATATCGCTGTTGTAGAAGTTGATTCAGTAGTTGTGGGAGATTCAGTTGTTGGTAGCTCTGTTGTAGTTGGTACTGCACTGCTTGTGGCTGCTTCTGTTTTTGTAGTGACTACACTTGAAGTTGGAGCATGTGTTGATGAAGAAAAAACCGATGTGGTAGGAATTTCTGAAGTTGTTTCAACAGAAGTTGTTGTCGGTGCTTGTGTGCTTGTTGGTACTTTAGTTGTTGTATGTGCTTCCGTCGTTGTTGAAATGGCAGACGTAGGAGGTATTTCTGTGCTTGCTGCAATTTCCGTTGTGGATGTCACTGTTGTGGTAGGTGATTCAGTAGTTTTGGGAGATTCAGTTGTTGGTAGTTCTGTTGTAGTTGGTACTGCAGTGCTTGTGGCTGCTTCTGTTTTTGTAGTGACTACATTTGAAGTTGGAGCTTGTGTTGTTGAAGGAAAGACCGATGTGGTAGGAATTTCTGAAGTTGTTTCAACAGAAGTTGTTGTTGGTGCTTGTGTACTTGTTGGTACTTTCGTTGTTGTATATGCTTCCGTCGTTGTTGGAATAACAGACGTAGAAGGTATTTCTGTGCTTGATACAATTTCTATTGTGGATAGTGTTTCAGTTGTAGTATATCTCATTTTTGTGGTAGGTGATTGAGTAGTTGTTGGAGATTCAGCTGTTGGCAGTTCCGTTGTAGTTGGTACTGCAGTGCTTGTGGCTGCTTCTGTTTTTGTAGTGACTTCGCTTGTAGTAGGAACTTGTGTTGTTGAAGGAGAAACCGATGTGGTAGGAATTTCTGAAGTTGTTTCGACAGAGGTTGTAGTCGGTGCTTGTGTACTTGTTGGTACTTTAGTTGTTGTATATGCTTCCGTCGTTGTTAGAATGGCAGACGTAGAAGGTATTTCTGTGCTTGATGAAATTTCCGTTGTGGATGGTGTTTCAGTTGTAGTGTATATCGCTGTTATAGAAGGTGATTCAGTAGTTGTGGGAGATTCAGTTGTTGGTAGTTCTGTTGTAGTTGGTACTGCAGTGCTTGTGGCTGCTTTTGTTTTTGTAGTGACTACACTTGAAGTTGGAGCTTGTGTTGTTGAAGGAAAAACCGATGTGGTAGGAATTTCGGAAGTGGTTTCAACAGAGGTTGTTGTCGGTGCTTGTGTACTTGTTGGTACTTTCGTTGTTGTATATGCTTCCGTCGTTGTTGGAATGGCAGACGTAGAAGGTGTTTCTGTGCTTGCTGCAATTTCCGTTGTGGATGTCACTGTTGTGGTAGGTGATTCAGTAGTTGTGGGAGATTCAGTTGTTGGTGGTTCTGTTGTAGTTGGTACTGCAGTGCTTGTGGCTGCTTCTGTTTTCGTAGTGACTACACTTGAAGTTGGAGCTTGTGTTGTTGAAGGAAAAACAGATGTTGTAGGAATTTCTGAAGTTGTTTCAACAGAAGTTGTTGTCGGTGCTTGTGTACTTGTTGGTACTTTCGTTGTTGTATATGCTTTCGCCGTTGTTGGAATAACAGACGTAGAAGGTACTTCTGTGCTTGATACAATTTCGGTTGTGGATAGTGTTTCAGTTGTAGTGTATCTCATTTTTGTGGTAGGTGATTGAGTAGTTGTTGGAGATTCAGTTGTTGGCAGTTCTGTTGTAGTTGGTACTGCAGTGCTTGTGGCTGCTTCTGTTTTTGTAGTGATTACACTTGAAGTTGGAGCTTGTGTTGTTGAAGGAAAAACCGATGTGGTAGGAATTTTTGAAGTTGTTTCAACAGAAGTTGCTGTCGGTGCTTGTGTACTTGTTGGTACTTTCGTTGTTGTATATGCTTCCGTCGTTGTTGGAATGGCAGACGTAGAAGGTATTTCTGTGCTTGCTGCAATTTCCGTTGTGGATGTCACTGTTGTGGTAGGTGATTCAGTAGTTGTGGGAGATTCAGTTGTTGGTAGTTCTGGTGTAGTTGGTACTGCAGTGCTTGTGGCTGTTTCTGTTTTTGTAGTGACTACACTTGAAGTTGGAGCTTGTGTTGTTGAAGGAAAAACCGATGTGGTAGGAATTTCTGAAGTTGTTTCAACAGAGGTTGTTGTTGATGCTTCTTTACTCGTTGGTACATTCGTTGTTGTATACGCTTCCGTCGTTGTTGGAATGGTAGACTTAAAATGTATCTCTGTGCTTGATGATATATCTGTTGAAGATGGTGTTTCTGTTGTTGTGTATGTCAGTTTTGTGGAAGGTGATTTAGTAGTTGTCGGGATGTCAGTTGTTAGTAATTCTGTCGTTGGTGGTAATATAGTACTTGTAGCTGCTTCTGTTTTTGTAGTAGCTATGCTTGTAGTATGGGCCTGTGTTGTTGCAGGAAAAATCGAAGTGGTAATAATTTCTGTAGTTGTTTCAACAGAGGTTGTTGGTGTAGCTTCTGTACTTGTAGGTCTTTCTGTTGAGGTATATGCCTCTGTCGTTGTTTTGATGACAGGTGTAGATATTTCTTTTGTGGTTGATGATATTTCTGATGTGGATGTTTTTTCAGTTTTAGTATATATCAATGTTGTGGAAGGTGATCCGATAAGTGTGGAAGGTGATCCGATAAGTGTGGAAGTTGTCCTTAAGTCTGTTGTCGTTGGCACCACAGTGCTTGTAGCTGCCTCTGTTATTGCAGTATTTATGGTTGTAGTAGGACCGGATGTTGTTGAAGGTATTACCGTATTATTAAGAATTTCATAATTTGTTTGAAGAGAGGTTGTAGCCGGGTCGGCTGTACCTGTTTGCATTTCTGTTGTCGTGTCTGTTAATGTTGTAGTTGCCTGTATTGTTGTAGTAAAGGCAGCAGCTATTAATATTCTCCACATGATCATCATAGTGCGTGTTATCATGTTGACGGATTGAGGGACTCTGCTGAGCTATCTGTGGGATAAACAAAATTAAGGTATTTTTAAAGAACAGAACAAATGCAGGTCAACAATTAATAAAAGTAAAGGCAAAACAATCACTCAAGCTCCATTATATTTTTCCACCTGGTTTCTACAAAGATCTTTATCTTGAGTTGCAAACTCCCTCACATGTATAGACAGTCGTGCGAGATTATCTCCTATTAAATATAAAGTGCCTAAAATCGAGGTGTATACAGCAACGGGCAGAAGAATGTTTTAGTTATATCATTTATGCGTTCAAGATTAACAAGTGAGCACGACCAACTAGAATCAAGGAAGGTGTGCAAGTTGGTTGCCATGTGAAAAACAAATTACTTCTGTAGCGACCTCAATGTGTCCTTGTATCTGCTCTTGAATGTCAAAAGTCCTAGAGTTTTTCGAAAATTTCAGGGTCAGCCCCCCCCCCCCACCCTCACTCTGATCTTCACGCCTACAGCACGCGAAATTTAAACCCCCGTTTTAGAAAGTCTATATACGCCTCTGTTGCTATCTATGAATAAGCTTATATTATTATGGGACCATTGTTTAAATCAATCATTTCTTTTCACTTGCATGGATACGCTATGGGGTCTTACTCACACTGTGAAGATTCAGAATTGCATGGGTTAAGGCATTGTTAATTGTATTCATATTCTGCAATACATGCTATTTTGCCCGGTTTACAAGAAACACGACCTGTACACTTGGAGGATTTACATTCACATTTAAGGATGTCCACACATATTTTGGGCACTGGTGATAGAGTTAAGAAAATCATACAAAACAATGTTAGATCATTGGGCATGCACAACATTTTCAGGATCGTGAATTATGGATACCTCGCACATAAGTGTAAAGTTCAACAAAGCTTGCATTATATTGACTGATGCATATGTATATCGCTCACTTACACTCAGGAAATTAATACACTTCCTTTCCCATAGACTGTCAACATTTAAATCTTATAAGTATATATGAATAATTATACCCACATATGAAAAGAAATAAAAAGGAACTTCACTCTCTTTTTTGGTTACAGTACATCAATATCTTCCAAGAGTGACTGCTATTCATTGCAGTTCACAGAAAAGTGCGCGTTTGTGCTATTGGCGTGGGGTACTTTTATGGTCCTTTTCTCTCTATCAATGTGACTGAATTTCATCTAGTTAGTTCTTGTATAGTTAGATATACTTGAGAAAGGATTTAACTTTTTACGCTTTACTTCTAAACAGTGTTCAATTCCCTTTCCAACAAAGTATCATAAGTTCCTATAGAAAGATAATATAAGCATATAAAGCTTCTTTGATGAAAATCAAGAAATTTCATATACAGATCCTTATATTTTGTTACTGTGGTAGCGGTACCTGTTACCATAGTAATACCGAGTACACCGGTTATCTGATATGTTCTTCTAACTACAGAGTACAAGTTTCGGTGGGAGGGGCAAAGTGCACACGAGATCTTTAACCAGGTACTTTGAAGATTCGGGCCCCCAGCCAAATTAAATAGTGGCTGCTAACGAGACGCTCGACAGACGATAGACGTCTCGTTGTTTTGCTAGGGTATTACATATATGATAACTACGCAAAGCCTGGCTACACTGCAAGAAACACAAGATTGTAGGAACGTTAAGCACATAAGACCGCAGACGGTATGTCGTTAATTATGGTATACAAACAGCGTGTTGCGTCACTATGTTCAAGGTTGAAATTCGGAAAAGCATGATGGTATCAAACGCCAGGCACATGCTTAACTTCTACGCTGCCTGACGCTGATACGTCGGACACATCGACAGGTGGTATGCCTATTAGTTGACTGAACACAAAGTGCTTTAGTAGTACTTACTATATAACTGAATTGGGTTACTATGTTGAGTTTTTGTGTTGAGAGTGAAATTATACATAATTTACTATTATCACATATTTTATAAAATTTCTGATGACCTATGTGTAGAAAACAAAATGCTAGCCTTAGAAATTTTAGCTTCGTCTGCTACAGACATCAATGAAAACTGGCCCTGTCACCTCATATCATTTTCTTTCCTTCTTCTTTCCTTTCTTTCTTTCGCTCTTTCTTTCTTCTTTCTTACTTTATTTTTTTCTTTTTCCGTTCCTTCCTTCCTTCCTTCTTTTTTCCCACCTTGTTGTTACTGTTGATAGTAGATGTAAATGGTACAGTGGTTTTAACCATGCATGAACATGACTTGCCCCCCCCCCCCCTTATTCTTAACCTTACTGAGATGAGGAAAACAAAAACAAAAACAAAGCAAAACAAAAAAACCATACACACACTAACACGGAGCTAAGTCTCAATATGCATGGAGTTTCACAAACATTTACTTGGGTTGTACCTGATTAAGTTCTACATTTCGAGCAGCCAGTTTCTTGAGCAGATACTTGGATGCGTAGGTGATGAAACAACTCAACTTATCATGCATATACACACTTAATGACACCACAATCGTAATCCCAGGTGATTGCCTGCTTGGGACATGCAAGGCCCTCTCCCACCTGCAATAGCACAAAAAATGACCCAGACAAAGGTAAAAGTGAGCAGGCATGTACGCTTGCTCTTTTCTCACCTATCCACATTGTGTACTTTTTGGCGGTGCCAAGAGTGTTGACTATACTGATATTACTATACTGCATAATCCTGGTCTCACACATTATGTTGTGATAAAAAGTTTTAATCTTGTTATCACAATTTTGCCACTTGTATGCATTTGTGGGTTATTGTCATTTCCCGGCTGGGATCCTCTTCCAGATCGGTCAATTATTATCAACCCTTCAAGAAATCCGCAAATACTTGATGGAAATCCGATTAAACCTAATTGCATGCATAAATCATGTACATATGTCATAACGTGATAAAACATTAGTTTATATACTGTACTTTTCTTTGTTTTTTTTCCTCTCACAAGGGAGGTGAATTACAGAATCTCTCACTGTTAGCTCTTCCCTTGACTCAACCTGATTGCATAGTCATACGCAAAGTGGTGCCTCCAAAGCAAAGTTCTGTGTTAACTCTATGACACTTGTGGAGTACACAACACAGGGCTTGGGTCTAATCCAGAGGAAACCTGCCTTGATAAGTACATTATGTTGAGATTCATTATGGCAATCTTGTTATCACATCATAATGTGTGAGACCAGGGTTATGCAGTATAGTAATATGAGTATAGTTAACATTGTAGGGACAGACAAAAATTAACCAGTGTGGATATGTCCCCAATAAAGACAAGTATATTAACATCAGAAGAAAAGGAAATTATATATGGATGTGGATAAGTGCACAGTGTTCACTGTGTCCAGGTGCCATGTAGAACAGGTTCAACTGTGTTGGGCCTTGTAAAGACCAAACTGATTCATTTGCCTATTGACCTAATGGCCATAGAAATTTTGCCTAGGGTCAGAATGACCAGCAAGAAAAAGAAAGTTTATTGATAGGGTTCTTCATAGACTAAAACCTATCAGGACCAACATAGATACTATATCATCATCTAGGTACCTTTCATATGAGGCAGACTAACATGATGGAAATGATTATCACAATGTCGGAGCAGTCTTAAAAATAATGATACCAAAATAAGCACAGTTGGTGTTCATGAATTTCCCCTTAAGGAATTCAATCTGCTCACTTGATGTTGATTTCGTCCCAACCATTGCTTATATTAAATACATTCTTAGGGGAAATGGGGTTAGTTTTATGGCCCCTTGATGGTTAAAATAACTTTGCTGTGTGTCCAGCTTTTCAATACTCCCTGCTTGTGTTTGCTTGTTCTAGAATTGTACTGACCAAATAATTAACAGGCCAGAGGCAATGGAATTGTCTCTTTGAACACAATACTGACTTACTGTAGTTAAAACTAAGACCAGGAATATCTCAGTATTCCTGGTATTAGCTGTTTAAAAACATGAAGGAAGAAAACTAGTCTTCTTCCTGTATAGTTAAAACGACTGTACTATTTATGCCTACGACCAACAGTAACAACAGGGCAGGAAGGAAGAAAGACAGAAAAAAAGAAAGAAAGAAATGAAGAAAGACAAATTAAGAAACAAAGGAGGAAAGTGAGAAAAAAAGAAAGAAAGAAAGAAAGAAAAAAAGAAAGAAAAAAAGAAAGAAAGAAAGAAAGAAAGAAAGAAAGAAAGAAAGAAAAGGAAGAAATGAGGAGACAGGGCAAGCTTTAACTGATGTTTGTGGAAGACCAAGTTAAAACTGCCATAAAGCAAGTATTTTGCTTTCCACATTCAAGTTATCAGGAAGTCACAAAATACGTGAAAATAGAGAATTATGTATAATTTTACAACCAAAACAAGATTCAACATGATTATCCAATATGGGCAAGGATAGATGACCCACACAACCCAATATACCTCCCAATCACTTGCTTAAGAGGCAGAGTGTTTCTTTGAACATAACATTTTGTCTCCAAAGCAGACCAAGTTCTGTCAGAGTGTTATTTCTAGTACACAGTGTAGTAAACCTACACGAAGCATGGAGCTTGAGTATGCTGTGGAGGCACCATCACAGGTCAAGCAAGGATGAAAGCACTTACTCAGTTTACCATTCATATCTACTATCAACTGTGATGGACCCATATTTACATAGGGACGCAACAAGCAAATATATACATATTGTCATCGGTATGTCTGTCCATCTGCCTGCTACCCTTGCGGATGCAATAACTTCTGCACAAACTGAGCTAACACCAAGAAGTCAGTGCTTTTTCTGCAGTTATATATATCTGCAAATGTTAAAAAATCAGCTCTCGAACCTACACAGCGGATAACTTATCTTGATCTACTACTGGATGCTTCCAGTCAGACGCTGCATTTACAGAGCAACCATGCGAAAGAACTCCACTGTAAATTTTTATGCTCAGGCCCAGGCATGACCCATCTTCGTTGTGGCACATTTAAACATTCTGGATTACTTCACTAAAACCGAACTTGATTTCCAGGTCTATGCAGCGAATTAATGCTGATGCACTTCCTATTCAGTTCGCCCTTGTTCATGAGGATCAACCTACATCCATTCCTTCACCTATGGGCTTACCCATACCAGCCTCTTCAGGTTTGGCAGCTACCACCGACATACTGGGATATTCTCACGCAGTCATAGAGACAGGACAGGTTAACTATATCTAACGTTCCTTTAGGAGACCGTAGAGCACACCAGGCCAGCAGGGCCATATGAACTTTGATGAACAGTCGTGAACATTAAATTGTTGTATATGGAAAACCATATAGCGCAGACTATGATTTTTTTGTGATGTATCTTCATTTTATGGATATTTATAGCCTTGAGCGAAACAGAGTCAACATCAACATACAGTCAATATCAATATTCATGAAAATCTCAATATGGATCATAAACGCCATCGCAATGATCATTATCTTTAGCCTAATACTATTAATCATATGCATCATCATAATCATTAACGCATAATCGTCATGAACATAGTAATTATCATAATCGTAATCATCATAGTCAAAATCATAATCTTCATGATAATACCCTCCATCATAATAAGTTAAATTTTTATCAAAACAAAAAATAAGTGTTCATAAATAGACGTAATGATATGGTCCAGGCTAATAGCCTTTCTCAGCGCGCATTGGAAGCTAAGCTACCAGAGCGCTACTAAGTACCCAGGGTATATCGAGGAAAGCTGTTGACTCAGTCTAGCTTCGGGGATCAAGGAGTTAAAAATGTTGCAAGTCATATCCAGTAACATTAGAATCTTGTGAACATTCGTTTTCCAGTAAAGGAAAATCGGCTTTGTATACATGAGATAAAAAAACGTGCGTGTGTCGGGGAAGGAGGGAGGATCTATGTTGGGTAGGATGGGGGAAGACGGACCTGTAAGCCAATAGGACTAAAAATTAAGAAACATTTCCCTGATTTTAAAAAAGGTCAGACAGAACAAGCATGACAATGTATGGCTTATAATAACAAATTGCTAATGTTGACCTTTCAGCTGAACTTTTGTGTGGGTCTGTTACAAATACGTGTGTGGCGGACTATCTTTTTGTAGCTCTATCAATCCTGTATTAGCCCCCTTGTGGTTTTCACGTGGCTCTAACTGTATTTGCCCCGCACACCCATATCATCACGAGACCTTGATACGGGTACGAAGGGTCTGACACAGAGCTGATAAAGCTACAACCATTTGATAACCCCTGTCTCTCTCTCTCTCTCTCTCTCTCTCTCTCTCTCTCTCTCTCTCTCTCTCTCTCTCTCTCTCTCTCTCTCTCTCTCTCTCTCTCTCTCTCTCTCTCTCTCTCTCTCTCTCTCTCTCTCTCTCTCTCTCTCTCTCTCTCTCTCTCTCTCTCTCTCAGTCTTAATTTCAACACAAGTAACCATTTTAATTATATTTATGATCACAGATCCACATTCTTTGTAGAAATACGTGTCAACAGTGTCATTGTATCACCAGCATGTTTGCAAATTCAAAGCAGGAAACAAAGGCTGTTAAAAATTAGCTGCTCAGCCCAGATCCGACAGTGAGGATTGTGCCCAAGATAGGACGAGTAAAGCTGTTGTGTATATACATTCCAACTTATCACTGAAAGGATTAAATTTGAAGGACAGAAAAATTGTATTGGGCCATTCACTTTTTTTTCAAAAGAGAGTAATCTACACACATATAAACGACTGTAGTTTTGTCGAAGCTTGGAAGATTAGGGTTGAAAGCCAAAATCAGTCACGGAGAAACTTGGCAATATTTTGACATTCATAAATGTCACAAAAACCATGTAGGCCTACTTTACTCTTTTACTTTAAACTTAGCTGACTGACAAGTCGGGAGAACTAAAAGGTGATAGGCCTAGCAGGTCTCTTTTTTATTTTTGGTAGAAGAAATGAAATTTGTGTTTTGGGTGGTTAGGCCTATACATTTTGGAAAAAGAACTAGTGTCTGCAGTTAATGATGAATATTTCTAAGGTGGAGAGGACCGGTTTAAAACCACCAGTTGCCTTTTATGGGTGACTGCCTGTCTCAACTCAGGAGTGAAATTTGTTTCTTCACATTGTTATTGGAAAAGAAATGTTGATGCTTTGGCAAGTCTGAAATCTCTTTGCCGTCATTGTTGGGTTTGGAATCAATGAATATGGATCATATGTTTCTGTACTATTTGAAAATTACTTCATTGGCTATGTTGTGCTGTGGGCTTTGTTCTCCGGCTTATAGTTATAGTGGAGGTAGGGTGTGTTTATAATGTTCCAGATTCATAAATGTCACAAAAACCATGTAGGCCTACTTTACTCTTTTACTTTAAACTTAGCTGACTGACAAGTCGGGAGAACTAAAAGGTGATAGGCCTAGCAGGTCTCTTTTTTATTTTTGGTAGAAGAAATGAAATTTGTGTTTTGGGTGGTTAGGCCTATACATTTTGGAAAAAGAACTAGTGTCTGCAGTTAATGATGAATATTTCTAAGGTTGAGAGGACCGGTTTAAAACCACCAGTTGCCTTTTATGGGTGACTGCCTGTCTCAACTCAGTAGTGAAATTTGTTTCTTCACATTGTTATTGAAAAAGAAATGTTGATGCTTTGGCAAGTCTGAAATCTCTTTGCCGTCATTGTTGGGTTTGGAGTTAATGAATATGGGTCATGTGTTTCTGTACTATTGGTCATATGTATCCAAACGCAAAGGGAAGGTAACACAAGGCAGTGCAACGTAAAGCAAAACAAAAAATATGTTGATATTTTATGCAGACTTACTCTGCATGTGTTGATCAAATTTTAGTGACCAGGCATGAAAACATGACGCCTAGCATGGGATGTGGGTCATGCTTTTAGTAGTTGTATGACATCAATTCACTCCAAAGGAAGGTAGTTTCCTGTATGGTAGTACCACCTTGTGAAGTATTTCCGTAAACCCCCAAATGGGAGTATATTGTCCTTTCAAAACCTTAAATGCTCTCTGAGAAAACTCTAAAGGGTCACAAGTCTTGTTTATTTACATGTAAAATCGGTAAAAATCTAGTCGCCTCCCCTAAATTTCCCTTATTGTGATCCATAAAAAATTCTGACGGAAACACTGTTGTGGACATCAAAGCGATACATATTTCCGAAATAGGAATCATTCACACCTTACCTGTACACTTTCGTATGAAGATTACTGCCCCACTCATATAATAAATTGGCCAATCAAAAGGTCCCTATCAATAAAGCTGTATCCTTACCGATATTCCATGGAATAATTCGGACAAAAGGCATGTTATTTTTATTAATTTTTAGAAAAGAAGAATTAATTTCAGCTAAGAATTGAAAGCAAATAGTACCATGATTTTGTAGAGATGAAGAGTTTGATTTTCTAGGGCTTACAATGCAGCACATTTTAAAATAGATTGCCCATATCAATAAAATGGCTAATAAATGTTCTAAAGTATTTATATTTTCAGAAGATTTAATAAGTAATTTCCAAAGACTGTCTTGTGATCATTTTACAAGTTTTGTTTTTGTCATATTTGAATTATTGTATTCTTGTGCATGGTTCCTTGGAAACATATTTTTTCTCTTACAGAAAAAAGGCCATGTATCTTTTCTTTCTCTGAAAAACATTTCGTTTATACCGACCCATTGCACGAGATATTCTTAAGGTAGATTATATTTTTCAGATGAGGACCGTGAAGTTTTATTTCAGGTACGTCCAAAATCAATTATTATCCTATTTTTCTTAATCTTTTCAAATTCCTTTATATACACATCCGTACAATGCAGAGGTAAAATGGATCTGCCCCATAGCTAAACAAAACATTCTCAGAATAATGTATGAGATATTATAATCCTCCCTCATTAAGGTCCTCCCTTTGTTTTGTTTCATGGACAAAATACATACACACTCAAATTCCCGTGTTTTTTTTCGAATTATTCAAAGATATTTTTTCTACAACAGTTTATGAAGTGGTCATAAAGTGCGAATTTGTTTTGTATGTTACAGCGGAGAAAAAATGCTTTGTAATATGTACAGTTTTCAATTGCCAATATTCATTTTTAGACCCGTGTTTTAATTTTCAGAATTGTTTAGCAAGATGTACATTTTGTCTCTTCTCTCTTCTAGGTGTCCCCAGTTCAAGCAGGCATGCTGTCCATAGTTGGGGTAATGCTGGTATTATCATGTGCATCTACATAGATATTGCTTCTGAAAGTGAGCTTCAGATTCTTGTTATGTATTTCTTATCCCTGCAAATGTCAAATAAAAATATTCTGACTGTAACTATTAATTAATAATACTTGATATGACATTCCTCAATACTCGTGGGGAGGGATAAGGGTAGTTTCGAATCAGATTGAACATTGTTTGTGAAAACATTTTTTTTTAAATGCGATAACGCACATTTGTGGTAGATATCTTCTGTTAATTATGCAGTCCTACATGCACTCCATACAATATTTGATTAAAAAAGTACCATGGTGTGTGTTAAAGAATGAACCATGCTAATTGCCTACAAAGATTTGTAGGATGGGTTGTAAAAAAAGAGAACAAGCCATGGACAAAACCGGGGAAAAGGCAGAGTGCTAGTCCTGTTCCGTCTAGCATGCATTACTTCACGGCTGAAATCGTGTACAGAATTTTTGTGGGTGAAATCCAACACAGGTTTCCCTTCAGACCTAGAGTCTACTTTATATAGGCGTTCACAAGAATCGGTGAACCTTACCGCATTTATATTTGTTGAAGTGGTCTAGTCAAGTGACAAAACATTCCTGCACCAACATTATTACTACACAAAAAGTTCCTTGTGCTGCTATTAGAATAGGCTTCTTTGCCGTTCTTTGGAATATGGTCTGGATTTTCAGCAATGACAGCTTGGACTTTATTGAGGTCAGACTGGAATACCTTGAGCCCCAGTTCTGGGGCTTGTGGCCGCGGGATGCCTGGTTCTGTGGCATGAATCAAATGACATAACATGCATTGTGACATGGGTGGCAGGAACAGACTAATAGGGAGCAGGAAAAGCTGTTGATTTCATTACATAATCCACTATTTGTCATGTTCACCCTGCATTGAAAACCAGACCATGTTACGTAGAAGCTCTTGCTTCCTAATGACTGCATTGTCCAGTACTGCAAAATGTACATTGGACTACACAGGTATTTTACTGTCCACTATTGAGGATTTGTGGTTGCTGCAAATGATTCAGGTTCATCAGTATGGGTTATTGGAATGCAAAGAAGCCAAGGGGTGGTTGACCTGGTTGGCTTCACGGAGCCTTCATAGAAAAAAAAATACAGTTATCGTTATAATCAAGCGCATAGTTGACTTCACCATTATCGGTGACCAAGTGGGCCTCTAGACTAATTTGGAATCAAAGGAATCATTATTATCCTCTGTAATCTGATAGTGTTGGTTCTCTCTATGGCCACAAAGTTGGATAAATGGGAGTCCCTTCAGGGACACAAGGGAAAAACCACAGCGTACCTTGCGCTCAAGCCTAGAGTTTTTACAAATTTAAAATCTATATATCTTATAGGCAAATCTGTTTCTATATTTTTAGGTATTTACATGCCCTATCCCCTGTGGAGCAGCTCATAAAGTGAATAAGTGATCCTTCTAAGCTTATGACTCATAAAAGGAGTTAACCACATGAGTTTGTGTGATCTTACACTATGCCTTTGTAGGGACAGTGCTAGGTATGGGGTAGTCAGTGCTGCATAATCAACAGAATGCTTGGTGGAATCACTGGACCACGGCAAGCTCTGTGAAATGTTTGAAGCTGGTAATGCAAACTTACAGTCACAAAACAAGGAGACCAATATTACTTTATTTACAAACACTGGTCTTTTTGTCGTTTCTGTCAATAGTTTAAGTTCACCCGTCCCTGTTTTTGGCCCTGCATCTTCATTTTCTACAACGCATGCAAATCAGAACAGACATACACCTGTAAGCACATTGCTGGGAGGATATATCCATCCCCAGCCTTGCAAACTATTTAATCTTTATATGATCTTAATCAATCAGGATCAAATTTATTCTGGAACTTGCATGCACTGGTGTCATAAAACATGTACGGTTTTAGTCAAACGGCAGTAAACCCAATCAGGCCAGATATTTGCTGGATGGGCTTTTCATCCCTGTATTTCTTCCAGTTTTACCAACTCTTACTTTATTTGTTGTTCAAACTGTACGCATCAAGACTACCTGCCGGGACCGTATACTACAGGAACTACAAAACCTTCAATATGACAAACTTCTTACAAGATATAAGTTACATCTCTATTATGGTATGTCTGGTTTTTGAAGATCCATCTAATAATTACCGAGCTCTTCAAAAATCTTATTCTGCATATTATAAAGGAACACGCATCATTAAGATCAGCTGAAGTAAGGGCAAAGCAGCGCCCATTTACGAACAACACTCTCCGAATGGATAGCCATAACAAGACTACACTGCACAGGATATATCAAAGCCACACTCGCTCTTTATATGACAAGGGTGGAGCACAAATTGAAGTTGTTCAAAGTCTGGTCATTTAGATCAGAACTCCGGAAGATGCATATACAGATCTTTCATTCTTTCACATTTCATTTACAGTTCCTTGATCTGGAATTTCTGTGGCCTATCCAACACAACTATGGTAGAGAAAGTATAATACAGAGGTTTGGAACTTTTATGTACTACAATTTTGATAAGGATTACTATGTTTTACTCAAGAAGGCAGGACTAACAACTCTTCGAACATTCCAGGCAAAACCTTTCATTGTGTACGTTTTCAAGGCTAAGAACAAGCCATCTCCACCTCTTATGCGGGACTTGTTGAATCAAATAGACATACAAGTTTCAGGAAAAATCATCATCGCAATGTTGGCCACTCCAGGACTGTTAAAATTGATTTTGAATATTTAACTACATATGGATCGAGACTATGGATTTCACTACTTGACAAAATGACAAACTGCACTAATAGAAAGGAATTTTAAAGAACGCTCGAGCTTTGGCCTGAACCTCAATGCAGATGTTTGATCTGTGAAAACTAGAGACATGTAAATTGTCATATTTTGTGACAAGTGTTATCAAGTTACTGCTTCTGTGCTTTCCCCCTATAAATTTCAATCTGCTCTAGTTAGTTTTAAATTTCTGTGTTTACTTTTTACCCTTGGGGCAATTTTTTTTTTTTTTTTCTTTTTTTTTTTATTTACATAGCAGTAATCCACATTAGCCCTGGACTACTGTTAAAACTGACTGTACATGAAGGCAATGTGTTGTAGTGTGGTTTGTCTATGTATAATAAATGTAAAAAAAAAGCAGCCATGTGATACTGAATGCTGCTGTAACTTCTGAAAGACCTCTTTTTTAGCTCTTGATGCATTTGTGTATCTACAGGAATGTATATAGTATACATTATAAAAATTTTACAGTGGACAAGAAAGTGGGAAAAAGACCAGCCACTGGGTACATGAGATAACAGACAGCTAGCTATTTCTAACATGTCCGAATGGCATCACATTTAGAGAGCCGGCCCACAAAGCAACAAGTGGTCCACTTATCGAGATTTTTCCTTCCTGTAAATTCATATACATTTAATTCTGCACGTATGTACACTACCAGTCCAAACCCATTAAACCCTTAGGTTTGGCCATGATGTTTGACATTTTCCTTCCAACAGGTGCAATTATTTTCTTTGCAAATGGAAGTAACTACTTTTCCCTACATGTTACGCCTAGGCCGTGTATACATGACATACAATACACCACTGTAATGAGGGGTGTCTACAGTCGGTCGACCGACATCAGGTTGAAATTCTAGTTCTTTATATGCCTGTGATCTCGAACTAATGTACATGGCCATAAATACAATGCAAGTAAAATTTGACAATGTATAGGCAGGATGAGTACAGAATACGAAGGACCTTTATATCTAATCATTCTTGGTAGTGAAAGCCCGCAGCCACTTTTGGTGCGTGGATTCCACCACCAAGAATGATTGAGCGCTGACCATAAATATACACAATCCATTGTATGTATTTACCCTTACTATTTCAAGGACAAATCGGATTCTATCATGGTAAAGTAACAACCCAGAATAAGCCTGCACTGTCATGTTGTAGCTCCTTCTCTGTGAACCATTTTCCGGTTTCTTTCGGGAGTGGCCTAGCGTGCCCTCAACTCCTTCAACATTAGCTTTTCTAATGAATATGTGCCTAAACAACATGCACCATCAAAACTGATGCTTTCATTTGTCAAGGCAATATTCCTAACCATTTGTTGATGCGTAGTGTGTGACAGTTGAGTAACTGTATTGATGATATATCAGGTGTTGCTTTGAGAATAATTTCAAATAAATCTTAAATTTATGGAAGGTAGCGTTCTGATATGGATTGGAATGATGTTTCAGACAAACGATGAATGATATCTTATAGCACTGAAAAGCCTCAATCAACATTTAGAAAGATACAAATTGGTGTATTGCCTGCTTGAGTGACAGAGAACATAAAAAAGTTCTATGCAAATTAGCATTGTATTTGTGTGTTTTTGTCCAGAACCACTTCTTGCTGGTCATAACTCCATTCTGCAGTCCAAACTCTTTACTCTCTGTAAGCTAACCTGTCACTGTCTAACCTACATATATATATATATATATATATATATATATATATATATATATATATATATATATATATATATATATATATATATATATATATATATATATATATATATATATATATATGGAGTTACTATCGTCCATATTGCACACATTCTTTTGTAGAATTCTGACATAGGCTGAGTTATCCCCAATAACTAAAAGGTCTTCAACGGGTAACTACTCAGAACATGTTTGGGGGCCTGCCCATGATATAGTTAACAGCATTAAAGGATTGATAGACTTGCACATAAATACGCCTGTAACATGTTTATATTCAGAAATTTCCTAACATTGCTAAAATTAAGATAAATACAATCATTAAAAAAGGAATTGTTTAAAATATTCATATTTCTTACCAATTTTTACAACTCTGTCTAAATGGGGAAGGTAACTAGAAGCCCAAATAATACTAAAATATGAGAAATGGATTCAGCAAGAGCGTGGTATAGTGAAGTTTCAACTCCCATTCCAAGCTTTACCTTATTTTCTTTAAACTGCAACGTAACTTCCATAATTCAACTGAAATGTGTAAAATACGATGCTTCCAGTTCATTTCACCGTCAATCCATATGCCCAGAACCTTACCTGCATTAATTTTCTCCAAAAACACATTACAATTTTAATGGCAAAATCTCTTATTCTCTACCTTTGATATGAATAACGTGCAACAAATTTCGTTTAAATTATGTCAGGTAACAAGGTATTATTCTTAGATTCCAAGTCAGTCAAATCAGAATCTGTAAAACGTAAACTAGCGTCATCAGCAAACGATAATACGAATATGTTTTGGAAACTAGTATCGGTCACAGATATCCAAAGAAATAATAGAGGACCCAGTGTAGAGCCTTGGGGATGTCAGATGTAAATGGCAAGGGTACAGATTAATTATTCAGAGATAAAATACATACTGCTGTCGATTGGAAATATAAATATGAAAACAACTGAACGATAGTCATTGGATACCATACTGAGATACCTTTGTCACGAAATTTCGTGATTGACAATGTCAAAGGCTTTGGACGGATCAAAAACAAAAAACTATCAGCATGCCCTCGTCTGTCCAGGCCTGTGAGTTATTAAACCAGCCATTCCAGTGCTGTAGCCTTTACGGAAACCAAATTGTAAAACAAAAATATATAAAAAATACTATACTGCTCTGATAATTGATAAGTTGGTTTTAAGCCCTTTTTTCAAACATCTTGTAAAAAAACAAAACAAAACAACAACAAAAAAAAACCAAAACAAAACACAAAAAACCTAATGAAAAACAAAACAAAACAAAACAAAAAAACAAAAACAAAAAACGAAAAAGGTCGATAATCTGAAATAATTCGGGGGCCTCCTTTTTTATGTGGAGGACTTCCTTTGTCCAACCTTAAAATATAAGGGAAAAATACCTGTTGTCAAAGGTAAAGTTATTAATTGTTGGTTGTAGGATCCCACTGGCACCAAATTTTACAATCCGCAATTTATTTGGTCTAACTCGGAGACGAATTTTGCAAATATTGAATTACAACTGTGATATCATCTTCACTGATCGGATTGACCCAAAATGAATGTGTGATTACTTTTAAGTTGATCATTTAAATTGATGGTGAAGTTGGGTGTACTTTTAGCTAAGATATAGACCACTTTTAACCAACTGAGAATTAGAGGTATTGGCTGTGGGTTTGGCATTGTTCCTTAGAGTACCGTTATGTTTAAATCTGTTTTTGATAAGGTTACATTTATTTTTGCTACTAAACGTTATTCATAACTTTCCACATTTTGAGAGACTATGTTCATTACACATGTATACGCAGGGTGAATAACGTCCTGTAGGTTGCTTTTCTGTTGTAAGCATAAAATACTTATCGTCTTTACAATGAATGGTACAAAATTATTATGCTGGACGTTCTCTGCATTATCTAAAGTTTGTTTTCATTTAGAAATCAGTGGCGTGCACTAGTTATCACTTTGTCCCAACCCACCATATAGCAATCGGCGCACTGACAATTGGCTTTATTATACAAAATGACACGCCACACGTTTACTTACTTACCTACCTGGCTTTCTTCCCCGGATGTCTCCACAAAAAACTACACGTCTTGCTTAAAAACCCACACGAGCTATGGCAAATAAAATGCAGTTCTATGCTTTAGCATGGCCCTTTCTCTCTTCAAAAATAAAATTGTGCAACCATTCACCAGTAAATCCGTAGTTCAATTTAAAAGTGCTTTAAAACACTATTTTTTTTTTTTTGGTCAATCAAGCATTGTCATATTTTAGCGCTGGTAAACAATTCCCGAGTTTGTGTGCATTTTAGAGCAATCATGACCGCAAAAACGTAAAAGTGCTTTCATCTTTTTTGCCCCCAACATAAAGCTCATATAAAATGACATCTGGATATAATTTCAGCTCCTTTGGAGCTCCAAATAAGTTCGTATTTCTTTGTTGTTTTAGTCGGCCTCTATCATAGAAATTATGATTCCATGATATCCTTCTACGTACACAATGAAACCAGCATTATTGTCAGCTCGGCACACATATTTAATTTGCATACAAGAAAATTTATGTTTCACCGGTTCTATACAAGTCTGAATTTACATTGCTATATGTGTAATTGAGATCCTATTTAATATTGTGGCCTGTACCCGATATGGATCATCAGACATTTTGGCTTCCTTGTAATGTTGCTTGTGTTAAGAAGATGTGTGTCTTTATGTCTGGAAAACCTCCAGGTCCGTTAATTCTGTGATTATTGGTTAAGAGAGAGGACTTCATATAGGGCTTTGCCATGCGCTTCAATGGATCAATACAGTAAGCTTAAACCTATTATCAGATGATCCGGGCTGAATACAAGACATCGTTGCTTTATGCTTCAGTGCCTCACTTGTGGGTCTGCTCCCTGCTAAACTGGGCCATTATATTCTAAGGGAATATATGCTGGTACCTTGATGAAAGTGCTTTTTACAAAGAAAATTAACATAGCTTGAATTCGATAATACAGAAAAGTTCATCTTTTAAAGCACTTTGACTTTAACCACAGCTGGCACTGCCAGAGTTAAATATTTCAGATGTACCTTATGCTGAAGTATAGTTTCAGCTGGGTATTCTTTATGATGAGTGGCTCAGTCACGCACGTTCATATATAGATTTTATATGACGTACACAAGTGCCAAGACACAAGACCAGGTTAGCTCACTGAAAAGCCTACATATTAATTCTGGGCGATATAAACGAAAATTGTAGTCATTTAACAAGTGAGCGGAAATTCAGCTAAACACGTTATAGACTTAAACGGTCGCAAAGGTTATATTATAGCTGTGACATCATCTTCAATGATGGGATAGTGATTACCTTTAGGTTGATTATGGGAATTGATGGTAAAGTTGAGTGTACCTTAAGCTAAGGTAAGATCTACTGGTAACAAAGTAAGAATAAAAGTTATGGGCTGTGGGGTTTGGTATTGTTCTAGATTTGTTGTTGGTAGGGAAACATTTATTTTTGCCAATAGACGTTATTCATAACATTCCATATTTTGATTGACTATGTTTAATATGCATGTATACAGACATTGAATGATGTCCTGCAGTTTGCCTTTCTCTTATCAGCACAAACTATGTATGTTCTTTTGAATGAATAGTACAAAAGTATTACTCTGGAAGTTCTCAACATTTTCCAAAGTTTGTCTTCATATAGATATGAGTGGCGTGCACTATTAATTGATGTGTCCTAAACTACCCTGGAGCAATCACCGCGCGAACAATTGGCTTTATTATGCAGAATGACACGCCAATCTTGTACTTCCGTACCTCACTGGTTTTGTTCCCCTGGATGTCTCTATACAAACTAGACGTTTTCTTAAAACCTAAACAAACTATGGCAAATTAAGTGTGTATCTATGCCATACCGTGACTCCTTTCGGTCTTCTACTTTGAAAGTGTGTAACAATTTACCGGTAAATCCGTAGTTCAATTTAAATGTGCTTTGAAAAACACATTTTTTTCAATGAAGCATTTTTATATTTTCACGCTTGTAAACGATTTCCGAGTATGTGTGCATTCTAGTGTAATCATCCTCGCGAAAACGTATCACCATTTTCATCTTGTTTTGCCCCAAAAATAAAGCTCATATAAAATAACCCCCGAATATAATAGGAATTATGATTCCATGATATTTTCTCCACATGGATAATGAAACAAGCATTATTGTCAGCTCAGCACACATACTTATGCATTAAAGGAAATTTTAGTGTTAACATTTCTAAGCAAGTCTGGATTTGCATTGCTGATAGCGCAAATGAGGTCATATGTAATACTGTCGCCTGAATTGTATCATCAGATATTTGGGGTTCCTACTCTTTTAGATACCGACGAACTATAAATTTATGCGATTGAGCTAAACATGCTAAAGAACATTGCCTTCCATCGGAATTATCTTGGATTTGTTTTATCACGACCACGGTTTGGATATGGTAATGACAGTGTCTAATTTGTATGGCGTGTATGTTGCGAACAAACACAATGTGTCTCTTTCTGTCTGTGAAACCGCCAGCTCAGTTAATTCTGTGACTATAAGTTACGAGACAGGAGTTCATATAGGGTTTTGCCATGTTCCCTTATGGATCAATAAAATATGCTTTAACCAAATAATAGATGGCCTGGGCAGAATACACGACATCGTTGCTTTATGGTTCGGGGTCTCGACCTGTGGGTCTGCTCCCCGCAGAACTGGACTATTGTATTCTAAGGGACTATAGGCTGGTACTTAAATGAAAATCCTTTCAAAAACGAAAATTAATATAGTATCAATTTGATAATTCAAAGAAGTTCATCTTAAGAACTTCGACTTTAACCGCAGTTGGCAATAAAAGAGAAAAAATATCTTTCTGATGAGCTACGACGGCCCAGCCATGTGCAGGTGTTGATCTTATATGGCACAAACCAGTGCCAAGATACACGCCCAGGTCAGCGCATTGAAAAGCCTACACAATATTACTGGGACTATATAAATGATAAATATGCCCTTTTAACAAGGGGGCGGAATCTCGGCGAAAAACGCTATAGACCTGAACATTGACACCAAGGTGCCAATACAAGTGATTTCGGCATGATCCACTGGCATCCCATAGAGCATCACAATAATCAACAAAAGACTGAGTACAACCTTTGTGAACAATGTCAACATGGCCCATAGCAAATGATATAGTTGAAGGAATGCAAAATAAAAGATCCCCCCTTATTTCCTATAAATATGGCAACAATATTGGACAAAAGAGCATGAGTTTTAAGAAATTTCTGGCTTCATTTGTTCTATATAATATTGCAGCGAATCAAAAGTGGGACTGTTTGCCTAACAGTATATATTCTAATTTTGTTGATGCATGCCACAAACATGTATTTTCAGGCTATTTGGATATAATGCAAAATTCAGGTTTCATAGAATTGATGAACAAAATGTACAAAACTTCGGATATGTCCTAAGTTGAACATTAACAGTATTTTTCAGGATACATGTAATGCATGTTATTCCTACTGTATGAAATGCACAAAAAAGAACAAATGGAATTTAAGAAACTTGAAGGATGGTTATCAAGCTTGAAAAGAGTCTTTAGAAATATAATTTATCGTTACAAATCCCACATTAAGAATTTAAATACGGTTAATTTAAAACAGCCTAAAGTTTCGAAAGCAGTCAAAGAACTGTAATCATTAACATTGATAAGGCAGGTAACAAATATGGGATCATCTGCAAAATAATATTATTCAGACGTATAGAAAAATGAATTAAGGGGAAAATGACATATATATATATATATATATATATATATATATATATATATATATATATATATATATATATATATATATATATATATATATATATATATATATATGTATATGTATTACACATACAATCAATTTATAATTTGAAAGATACTCATAGAGATGGGATGAAAACAAATTTAAAAAATATCAAAATTTCAGAAGGGGACTCCTCTATTCCACTTTTGTTCTGAATACCCAAAAACAAAAACAAAACAAAAAAACAAAAAACAAAAAAAAAAAAAAAAAAACTTTTAAAATCTAGATTCATGGCTGGCGCTTCAAAATGTACAGCAAAACAATTATAAACGGAAGTAACATTGTGTTTGACTGCAATTGGGAATCATTTTCGTGAATAATGTTATGAAAGTTTAGAAACTTTGAAATCAATTGTTTTTGGAGCAAAATGTTTAAACATAATGGTAAACCATACATAGATTTTAATTCATATACAACGAAAGCATATTGGCCACATAATAAACCTTCAAAAAGTACCGTTAAATCTACATGGTGGAAACTTTGATAGGTGCTACAGAATTTCTTTTGGAGAATATTTTTTTCAATGCAGACCATTGGTTCTCTTCCAAATAAAAAGCGTTCCAATGGGTAGCAACTGCTTCCCTTCCCTAGCAGATTGATACTTTTCCTGGCTTGAATTTAAGTATGTGGATAAATCGATGAAAATAGACTTTTAAATGGCTACAAAATTATCAAATAACGCAAGATGTATTGATGACATTCCTTGTATAAATGTACAAAATTTCAGTAAAATTGCTAAAGAAATTTACCAGATATTTCTGCAATATGTTTCTGAACTCAGATATTCGGGTCGCTAATGACAGGTTTTGTGTTAAAGTCTATCACAAAGTCGATAAGTTTAACCTTGAAGTAGTTAACTATTCTTTCCCGGACTGTAATATTCCCGAAACTACGGCATCTAATACATTTTCGTCACCAATTGTGAGATTTGGTGATATTTGTGCTAAATTGTTAGGAATTTGCACCTAAAACCAAATTTATTTACAATAAACTTGAGTCAGGATGATTAATAGATGCACTTTGTATCAAATACTTCTACAAATTTTGCTGTAAATGTTCAGAGATGGTTAGAAAGTTTGGCTGCATCTATTTTAGAGATTTTAGACTTGACAGTTTTCAGACATTTTAGGCTAGCCTGTTTTCTGTTAGGTTTAACCCCCCAGGGGATATCGGTAGCATGCAGCGGCCCGCGACAGTAACAGGCTTGCCTAATTGTACTTGATATATGTCTAGAAATATTATGTATTGATTGCATTCTGTTCATACTAAGTCATACTAATGGCTCTCATTCTTTTCTGACTTGCCCTACAATTTTGCTGAAAATACCAAAATATTACTACAAAATTTGGCAACAATAACTTTACAGATTTCAGCCTGTTTAGCTCCTTAATTGTATCTTTTGGCATCACTCTGTTTTTATATTCACTTTCAGACATGTTAGGCTTACATGTTTTCTGTCAGGTTACCCCCACCCACCCCGGACTATCGGTGGCAAACAACGGCCGACGACAGGTACAAGTTCGCCAAATTGTACTCAAATCATGTTAATTAAAATTATGATTTGATAACATGTGTTTTGACATAAATGCAAAATATTTTCATTCTGTCCTGACATGCCTAAATGTACATGTACTCAATATTAAAAAGTCCCTCAAAAGTGACAGTATTTTCTCAAAAGTCACAATCCTCACACATTATGTTGACACATTGACTCAGGGTTGGCAGTGAATTATAGCTTTATTGTTTAGAGACTTTCAAAGTGAGGAGAAGTATCATCATAGGGATTGTTTTACATTTCTGGAGCAGGATGTCCCTTGCAGTAGCACTTGTTAAGATTTTCCTTGGTTTGCGCAGGTTGTGTAGCTGCATCTGTTTATTTTACAATCGCTCGGACTGAATATAATGCCCTAGTTTGTTTGTACTTCACTTATACACTGGCAGGTGGATTAACTGGGACAAGCTATCCAGCTAGAAAGGGTACATACTGGTTAAAGAGAAGGTCAAATTGTTCTTATCTGAACCTGTACTTTACAAACTTAGTAATAATGTTTTGTTTGACATGTACTCTTCTTTGATAATGAAGCTCTCCGTCTGTAAGCAAAACTTCACGAATTTAGCTAATTAATCATTGCCACGTTCATATTTTTTCATTATTATATGGGTTGTCTTTGCTGAATATTCAGCTTACACAAGCAGCCGAAACATTTTCTGAGTAGTTACTCAGAGAGACATGTACGGCTATATGCTCCTGAACATTTAGTCACAGATGACTGGTGAATGATTTGAATGAGTCTGTACAAAGGGGATGTCTGTAAGATATAATAAAGTTTCGATTTGGTCGATCATTGTAATCGGTTGCAAAAATTGGAAAAAAGTATGTTATATTGGCTCTGAAACATGTTGAGTAGTTACTACTCAACATGTTTTGGAGCCTATAAAATATACTTTTTCCCAATTTTTGCAACCGATTATAATGATCGACCAAATCGAAACTTTATTATATCTTACAGACAACCCCTTTGTACAGACTCATTCAAATCATTCACCAGTCATCTGTGACTTTGTGAAGGCAAGTTTGAGTTGAATGACGTTTTAAGTATGCCAATATGTCAAGCGTTACAAAACGGTGTTCCACAAGGTATTCTGATATATATATATATATATATATATATAGTAGTGAAATTATGAATGTATAAGCATGTATTGCTGCATTTTTCAAACTATTAGTCTGCGAAAATCAAATGTTTTTCCGACACTATCCTATAGGTGACATTTTTGTCCAATATTTGAGTGCTGTCAAGCGGAACAGCATACGTGTTGAGCGTACACTGCCGATGTATTTGGACTTCACATTTTTTTTTTCTATTCAGTATCTACGTATGATTCAGAGTGTTTGTCAATATGTATTTTACAAGGTGAGAAGCATTTGTATAAGTCTTTGGTTATGTTTTAATCCTTCTGAAAGAAATAAAGCATGGCAAAAACAACCCCAGCCAGATGAACATTTTCCTGATCAGCTCCTTGTTGTTGATCAATTCCAACACCTTTTTCGTGGAGACCACACAGCAGAAAATGGTGAGCGGTTTTTGATGTTTATTTACTCTTCTCTGCCCTGCTTGAGACATCTGGATCTTGAAAGCCCATATCATGATTGTATCTGGGTTAAATCTCACCCAGTGTGGGAATGTTTTGTTCGGTAATAATAAATAGTAATAAAAATATTGAAAACCTCTGTAACGGGAGAATAAATCATATAAGATCACAAGAGCACGCCAATACAAATAATCCATCAATATACCCATTGAAGTAAATGTACACGTTGACTGATACATAACTCAGAATTTAAAACATTGAGGAAAAACTTAATTGTAAGGCCTTCAGTATCACCTTGGCCATAGAGTTTTCCATACTTTGGGGGTCATTTAAGTATCGTTGGTGCATCAGATAGCAGAGTGACTAAATTATCCCATTGCCATCACTGACCGCTGGGTCCCCCCTCTCAGGCGTCAGCCTTAGGGCACCTTGTCTTTGCCAGTGTTGGACGAGGCAGTCGCCAACAGCCGAAGCCCCATCCGTGAGCACATGGCCCATCAAAGTCTTCTTCACAACAGAACCACCTATGATATAGTTTGAAAGGAGATGTGGGCACATTGATCTATATGGAGTGTCTGCACTAAAGACCCTGCATAGAAGTAGAATATTGTTCCGGTCTGCAAGTTCAGACATTGGATGGATTTTAGAGCTTGTAATAAATAGCTGTGATGTGAACTTTACTTAATACCTTATACATCTTTAAGTATCGTCTTCTGAAGAGGATTTAAGCACTGTCTCTGTGCTTTTGTCAGATGAACAAAGTGTGCACCCTATGACAAACATTTAGCACTGGTGGCATTCCATTGATGAGCTTTTACACTAGGATAAAGACCAGTATATGTAAAACCAGAGTAGTTCAGGCCAGCCATGGCTCATCAAGTTGAAGGAATGCGATTCCTTATATACTTGGAATAAATATTATCTTTACTGTAGGCTACACTATTACTACCCAAGTGGTCCACCTCTATAATGTTACTATCACCTATTTTCAGGACTGGTGCTTTTGGGAACTTTAGCATACCATTGAACATACCATCCGTTTTTTGATATAAAAATTCAGGCAGCATCCTTTCGCCTAATCATGCTCTACTTGCAGTCAAGTCAGGCGTGACGAGCAAACAGTAATTCGGTCTGCATATGCACAAGCATTATTTTATCACCATCCTTTTGAACACCTTGTTATGTGGAATGTAGGTCCGGCAATAAATCATTATAAACTATATAAAATGACTTTGGAGACGGTATACTGCATTGTCTGGTTCCCCTGGTAACTGAGAATAAACCACTACATTGACCTTCCAACTTGACTGTAGAATATAACCGTCTTATTGACCTCCCTACTTGACTGTAACTTGTAACTATCAGTACCCTCTGTGCCGTTTTATCCAGTGAGATAAAGGTAAAACATGTGAAAGTTTATTCAACATACCTTGTTACCATGTGGTGTCATGGCATTTTTCAGCATCTAGCGAACATATGACAAAAGGGAGACCTGTCTCCATTAAAGTATCTAAAATTGCAATGAAGGAAACCACAGGACATAGTTATGTCAGTGTTTCTTGAAACCATATTGTGCGTGTGCAGCAGTAGCTTAACATCACTTGGGCTTCAACTTTTTTTCAACATGGCAGGGAATCAGATGATACCGATTTCAAAATCGTAATGCAACATACTCCATATAACCATACCTGTGTAAAATGATGATAACTGAGACACGACTTACCATATTTCAGTTGTCCTGAGAAAAATACCATCCACACCAGGGTAACGATTATCCTTAAGAGACAGTATGAACTTATTCA
The DNA here is from genome assembly GCA_964020975.1 of Hermodice carunculata. NCBI lineage: Eukaryota > Metazoa > Annelida > Polychaeta > Eunicida > Amphinomidae > Hermodice > Hermodice carunculata. The sequence continues at coordinate 18,862,766 of OZ026627.1, forward strand.
CTGTCCTGGAACTGATCAGAAAATCCAAGGAGAAATCAAATTGATGGGCAATGAATATAATTTCAACTTGACATTTAATACTGGACTCTGCAGCAGTTTATGTGCCAGATTCTTGTAAGACACTCCTATAATAATTAGATAGCTGATCTTTCCCTTTTTATTCCATGTGATGAATTTCCAAAACAAAGATGCTTTATAAGCATGGAAGAAGGAATTAAGATTACTCTACCATCAGTGAATGTGACCTGGCATATACTGCACACTTTGTCAGCAAATTCTTTTATCTAAGTATTTCCATATTTCGTAAGCTGCACCAATCTTTTGCTCACCCACAAGTAGTACCAAAACTTCTGTCTTTCCTTTAACTAACCTTTATGAGCTGTTTGACGTTAGGCTGCTCACAACAGGCCGTATTCCTTCAAACCACCTATCTGCACCACCGACATCCAACACCTAGTTGCCTGGCAATAATCTCGCTCAGGTGACAAGCATTGGCATCAATCAGAGTGTTGTTGGAAAACAAGAAACAAGTCGCATGTTACATGTTGCGTCAAGTCATTTACAGACACAAAAAGAGGCCAACGATGATCTATGGTGTCACTCACATGAAATAAATAGGTTTGAACTAAACTCACCAGCAGGGGTTGGGTTAATACTTGACACATGTCTGCGAGATATGATTTGAACCAATTTAATTCAAGTTGTTTGTAATATTTTTTTTTCCAATTTCTGCAACAGAATTTCATGATCGGCCAAATCAAAAAACCTTTTATATATCTTACAAACAACCAGTTTGTACAGACTCATTCAAATCATTCACCAGTCATCTGTGACTGTGTGAAGGCAAGTTTGAGATGAATGAAGTTTTAAGTATGCCGATTGATCAAGTGATACAAAATGGTGTTTGACAAGCTATTTTAATATATGTATATATATATATATATATATATAGAGAGAGAGAGAGAGAGAGAGAGAGAGAGAGAGAGAGAGAGAGAGAGAGAGAGAGAGAGAGAGAGAGAGAGAGAGAGAGAGAGAGAGAGAGAGAGTACACACAAGATAGCAATGGTTATAATAAAAATTGTGTTCAAAATCGTTTTAAATTCACTTGGCGACATGGACATGTATACTGAACCAAACAAATAACTCAACCCTTAAACTTTTTAACTTAAATATTTATTGTTACTTTCAAATCACAGAAACAATTTAGATCCATATTCAGCAGTCTTTTTGGCATAACATGTGAAAAACAAAAACTTGAAACTGTCAACGAGGGCGCGACCAGCTGGCAATAAACAGGGCAACATTGATTTGTAAAGTTCACAAATTGGCATGTCCACTAATACTGTGTGTGACCACCATCAGCATCTGTAACTGCTATGCAACGTCGGTGCATGGATGACACTAGCCGCTGCACCATCTGCCAGGGCACATGATTCCACTCTTCTTGAAGAGCCTGGGCAACCTGCTGGCAGTTGGCGGGCGCTGGATCCCCTCTCCGAACACGCTGGTCAAGGTAGTCCCAAAGATGCTCAATGGGATTGAAATCAGGTGAGAAGGCTGGCCATGGCAAAATCGTTAATTCCTTTTCCTTGCAGAAAATCCATCGTCAGTCTAGCGGCATGGGGCCGAGCATTGTCCTGTTGAAGCAAGTGGAGTTGGTGGTGTCTAATGAAAGGGACAGCAACAGGCTGAAGGATCTCATCCCTGTAACGGGCAGCGTTAAGATTGCCTTCAATAAAGATTAGCTGGGTTTTGGCTGTGAATGAAATTCCACCCCACACCATCACTGATGCACCTCCAAATCGATCTGTTTCCAGCACACAGGCATCTGAGTAGCGTTCTCCCCTTCGTCGCCAAACACGTGTCCTACCATCTGCATGATACAGGGTGAAGCGGGATTCATCGGTGAATAGCACATCCCTCCACTGTTGATGGGTCCAGCGAGTATGGGCAGTAGCCCATCGTCGTCGGGTTTGCCTTCTTGCCTGTGTCAAAATTTGACCCCTGTAAGGACGCCTGGCGTGTAGATGGTGTTCTTGTAGTCTATTACGGACTATCTGGGCAGATATTCTGTTATTGGTTCTGCCAGGTGTCTGTTGTGCAGTTCTTGTAGCTGGTCAAGTTCTGTTCCCCAGATGTGACACCCTGATATGTCTGTCTTGTGCAGGTGTGGTTTCTCTTGGTCTCCCAGGACGCTGTCTATCAGCTGTGGCCCCAGTCCCCTGGAATCTTGTAGCAAGTCTGGATATAGTGGATTTGTGGACTTGCAGTCTTCTTGCCACCTCTGCTGCAGATAAACCAGCCTGTAGCATGCCAATTCCTCTCTCCCGATCTACTGTTGATAATCGACCCATAGTTCTTGGAATACTGTGCCAAATGAATCCCATGCTGCCCTTTTATTGTCCGTGAGGGGCTACACCCAACCAGTAAAGGTGCGAATGTTTTAGTCATGTGGGTAACACTGAATCCTGCAGTTGTCCTTGATTCAGCACAACCACCAAACTTTGAAAGCCTCATATCCTCGCACACTGTTACGCTTGGGCTAATTTCAATGTTGGCCTTTTCCTGTCCCAGAATCAAAGACTTGGCAGCTTTGATTTCAGGTGTCAGAGACTTGCGTAAAATAGCCTGCTGTAGTCACTTTTGATTCATGACAATGACCCCATGGCAAGGTCAGGGTACTCGACCTTGAGGTCACACTACTTGGTGCATTATTTTAGACTGATTTAACAACGTTGCGTGTATTTCTGAACTTTAAATATAGTTCCAATGTGAAAATAAACCCAAATGAAAAAGTTGCGTCATTTGTTTGGTTCAGTATATTTGTCCACAATCCAAAATATTCTTAATGTTACCTTATCCATTATAAACGAATCGTACCAAGGAACCTTTCAAATATCGTGCCACTGCTGTTTTGACCGTAAATAAAAATAAAAATATAAGAAAGTTAAAATATGGGAATTTGTATTCGTAAGAGGAACCTCGATTCAGTAATTAAATGACCATACCAAGAATATCCAAATAGGTAGTTGTTCTCTTCATGTGCGACAGTAAACAGAATTAGCTGATACAAGAAAGTGAATATAGTCACTCTTTCAAAATCTTCATAACGCCTCATTTCTATGCATGATGCTACAATGGAAGAAGTCCAATATTTTCGACTACCTTACATTCAAAAACTAAATCTTTTAAAACAGACGTGTCGTTCGCTACGATAATTGTCCCCCATCCCTGCCCACGATACTGAACCATACGATGCCCCACACTTTTCTAATTTTCACTTTCACTGCTGCCAGGGCTTATGGAGTCCAGCATCTGCTTCAAATTTTATTCAACATCCAGTTTGTAACATAACCATCCACTCCATTTTTGAGGGGGGGGGGGGGGTTCACCTTCCCATTTAACGACCATAAACAAGCCTCTTGACAAGGGTTACTGTCATTCCTAGAACTGTTACAAATATTTCATTTGACAACCTATTGCAGTATGAGAGGGTACAACTACTATTGTTTGGTGCGACACTGTACCACATATGGTATAAAGTGAATCATAATGGAAGCTGCAGTACATTGTACTGCCCATAAAATAATGTTTAGTAATTTCTTGAGACGAGATGACACTACAGATAACGGCTAGTGCAATTTGTATTTGGAATTACTGTGTATAAAGTTATGAAATTATAAATGCATTCCTGCATATATTCCTCCATTTTTCAAACTATCGGTCTGTGAAAATTAAATGTTTTTTCTGGTACTATTCTATACATGACATTTTTCTCGAAGATTTGACTGCTGTCAAGCGTAACTGCATACATGTGGAGTATACACTGGCAATGAATTTGGACTTTACATATATATTTTTTTCTTTTTCTTTTCAATATGATGTGTATGGATCAAAGTGTATGTCACTATGTATTTTACACAAAGATAAGCATTTGTATAAGCCCTTGGTTATTTTTTAACCCTTCTGAAAAATTCAAGCATAGCAAAAGCAACCCTATCTATATGAATATTATCCCGAACAGCTCCTTGTCATTGAAAAATTCCAACATCCTTTTCGTAGAGACCCTGCAGCAGGAAATGGTAAGCGGTTTTTAATGTTAATTTACTCTTCTCTACTCTGCTTCAGACATCTGGATCTTATAAAGCCTGCATAGTGATTGTGTCTAGGTTGAAATCTCACTCAGTGTAAGTTTCGCTTCGGTAATGATTGATAGTAAAAAATAATATTGTGAACGTCCATATCAGGGGAATAAGGCAAACATCCGCAAGAGCACATCAATACAAATAATCCATCAAAATACGCATAGAGGTACATGTACACGTTGACCTACACATAACTCAGAATTGAAAATATTGACGAAAAACGAAATGAAAAGGCCTAGGGTATCAACTTGGCCATAGAGTTTTCCATACTATGTGGGTCATTAAAGTGTCGTTGGTGCATCAAAGAGCAGAGTGACTAAATTATTCCACTGCCACCACTGACGGATGGGTTTCTGGTCTCAGGCGCCGGCCTTAGTGCACCCTGTCCTTGTCAGTGTTGGGCGAGGCAGTCGCCAACCGCCAACCTCCACCCGTGAGCACATGGCCCATCAAACTCTTCTTCACAACAGAACCACCTATGATATAGTTTGAAAGGAGCTGTACGCACAGTGATCTATATGGAGAGTCTGCACTAAAGACCCAGCGTAGGAATAGCATACTGTCCTGGTCTACAAGTTCAGACATTGGATGGATTTGTAAAGCTTGTAATAAACAGCTGTGAAGTGAACTTTACTTAATACCTAATACAACTTTAAGTATCGTCTGCTGAAGACAATTTAAGCAGTGTCTTTGTGCTTTTGTCAGGTGAACACATTATGTACCTTATAACAAACATTTATCACCAGTGGCATTCCATTGATGAGCTTTTACACTAATAGAAAGACCAGGGTATCTAAAACCAGTGGAGTCCAGGCCGGGCATGGCGCGTCAAGTTGAAGGAATGTGATTCCTAATATACTTGGAATAAATATCATCTTTACTGTAGGTTACACTAAAACTACCCAAGTGGTCCACCTCCATAATGTTACTATCACCTAGTTTCAGGACTGGTGCTTCTGGGAACTTTAGCTTACCATTGAACATACCATTCGTTTGTTGATATCAAAATTGAGGCAGCATCATTTCGCCTAATCATGCTCTACTTGCAGTCAAGTCAGGCTTGACGAGCAAACAGTAATTCCGTCTGCATATGCACAAGCATTATTTTATCACCATCCATTTAAACACCTTGTTGTGTGGAATGTAGGTCCGGCAATAAATCATTATTGAATATATAAACTGACTTGGGAGACGGTTTGCCAGAGTAAACCACTACATTGACCTTCCAACTTGACTGTAGCATATAACCGTCTTATTGACCTCCCTACTTGACTGTAGCTTGTAACTATCAGTACCCCCCTGTAGTTTTATCCAGTGTGATAAAGGTAGTACATGTGAAAGTTTATTGAACATACTTTAATGCCATATGGTGTCATGGCATTTTTCAGCATCTAGCGAGCATATGACAAAAGGGAGACCTGTCTCCATTAAAGTATCCAAAAATACAATGAAGGAAACCAGAGGACATAGTTGTGTCTGTGTTTCTTGAAACCACATTGTGCTTGTGCTGCAGTAGCTTAACATCATTTGGGTTTAAACTTTTTTTTCAACATGGCACAGAATCAGAAAATACTGATTTTGAAATAGTTTGGCACTGAATCCGATACAACCATAGCTTTATACAATAAAGATACCTGAGACCTGCAAACAGACGACTTGCCATATTTTAGTTGTTCTAAGAAAATCACGGCAGGGTAAGTGTTACCCTTATGAGACAGTATGACTTATTCACTGTCCTGGAACTGATCAGAAATTCCAAGGAGAAATCTAATTGATGGGCAATGAGTACATTTTCAGCTTGCCATTTAATACTGGACTCTGCAGCAGTTTATGTAGAAGCATCTTGTACGATAGTCCTATAAGAATAAGACAGCTGGTCTGTATTAGGAGTTGACTGCAGCTTGTCCCTTTTTATTGCATGTAATGAATTTCCGAAAGAAAGATACTTTCTAAACATGGAAGAAGGAATTAAGATGACTGTACTTTCTGTTAATGTGACCTGGCATATACTGCCTGCTATGTCAGCGAACACTTTTCTCACAGTGTTTCCATATTTCGTAAGCTGCACCAATCTTTTGCTCACTCACAACTAGTACCAAAACTTCGGTCTTTCCTTTAAGTAACTTACGTGACGGCACTAGCAATGCTTATATGTAGCATGTGCATTTTGTATGCTGCCAGCCTCTCCACACGCTTCTTGCATAGCTGCGTCTATGTTACCTTGATTTGACCATATATGCAACCATTTCTCTCTCTGTTAACCCCCATAAATCCACCGACCCAAACGTTATCATTAAGAATAAGTTTATACTTGTGAGAACAATGCCTATTATATCAGCTAGGGTAGGATTTTTACCCCTACATGTATTGATAAAGTCATTCTTTTTTGCCACATTTTAATATCCAGTATATCCGGCACCTCTAAACTTATTGCGTGCGAATGGGAATACTTTCAAGGATATTACTACCATCCAGGTGTCCAATTGTACATCACCCTATGCAGTCTAAATCGCTGGACAATGCTAATTTATGGTCAATCCAAGTATAAGCGTGGTTTCCATGGCAAAAATACGTATAAGTTACCTTTTGATCATATAGCATGTCAAGTGCAACCATATCACTTCTTCATAGAATCATACAGTAAGCGACAATGGTTATCGTCCACCTGTCCAGGCTGCAAAAATCTGCTACTTTTTCTCGGGTTATTGGCCCCCACTATGCCAATGGTCATTGAATGCATCCATCATATCGTAATTGTCACAGGCAATTTCTGTGACAGATGTTCTCACTGGAAAACAGTGATCTCGTTTATATCTTGTGAAACAACGCAATCTCTTCTTACACATAAATGACCCCACAAGAATATATAAATATCCTAATAGCTAACTAGATTTCCTCATTATTGATAATCCAGCATTCTTGTTCTGAACTCTGGTACCCTTGCCCCAATTGCAAATTCCATACAAATACTGCAGTGTTGTTTTATTTCAGTCATTTTCTTACATATAATTTACCCTGGAACATAATCTATGAATAGTTATGGTGACTAATTTTGTTATGCAAAGTAACTGCGTGTTACCGTTTCTGCAAACTTATGTAAAAATGCACTTTTTTCCGGTTTTTAGCCAAGTACAAGCAATATTTAAACAGTTGCTATGGAAACAGGTCATGTGATCTGTGTTTTATTTTCAAAGTTTACTGAAAGTTTATTTCTCCAGTTATCCAAATGCCATGCATATGTGGAGAAAAGGGTGCTTCACGTAAAATGAGGAGATGCGTTGTTCTCTTCTTTAGCCCATTTTAAATAATTTTTTGACATTTATTAGTGATTAAAGTGGTTGCCATGGCAACCAGTCACGTGAATATTAACAATTTATTGCATATAATGAAACTTGGCATTCTGAGTATAACAATGATATATACTTTTGATATGCTACAACGAAAACTGTTCCTAGTGCAATCTGTTCAATGAAAATTCTTACTTTTATTTTGACTGGTACAAAAATTAACCTGAACCTTTAAGGGTTAAAAGCAAATATCATCTCTTTTCCTTAGCCTGTAATGTGTTATTCCTGGTCTTTAATTCCCTGTAAGAATATTTAAAGCAAAATAATCTTCTCACGTCCCACAACTTTGGTTTCAGGCAAATGACTCTGCTATTAATCAGCTTGTGTACATCCGTTACAGTGTCTACAATGACCTTTAACAGTCCAAGGAAGCCAGAATAGTATATTTGTTAATAGCCCATTGAATCATCTTTCATCTTAACACTAATCTCTCCATTACGTATAAATGTTTTCCGTGAATTATGGCATGTTACCTGTCATGCTTTTAACTCTCTCTCTCTCTCTCTCTCTCTCTCTCTCTCTCTCTCTCTCTCTCTCTCTCTCTCTCTCTCTCTCTCTCTCTCTCTCTCTCTCTCTCTTTCTCTCTCTCTCTCTCTCTCTCTCTGTCTTTCTCTCTCTCTCTCTCTCTCTCTCTCTCTCTTCCTCTATCTATCTGTCTCTCTGTCTGTCTCTCCCTCTTTCTCTCTCTGTATATATATATATATATATACATATATATATATATATATATATATATATATATATATGTGTGTGTGTGTGTGTGTGTGTGTGTGTGTGTGTGTGTGTGTGTGTGTGTAATTATTTCAGCCATACCCTTTAAACCACACTATCAACCTATTTACCTCGGAGACTCAAAAATACCCCCAGGTGAATCACACCCATCTTAATATTACTCTTGGCAAACATTTATCTTGGCATGCACACTTTAGTTGCATTACCACAAAAAAAAAGAAGGAAAAAAAGAACATACTACACTCCTGCAGAGATTTGAATTCAAACCTTTCCACTAAGCTTTAATTAGACTCTTTTTAGCTATGAGTCCACAAATTCTTGGATATTGTTGTGTATTGTTTGATAACTGTGGTCAAGACCTTTCTGGCCTAATTGAATCCGTGCGGTTTGAGGCTGCCAAAATGTGCACCGGTTCTTTAAGGCACACATCAGATGTAAATCTCTTACATGAACTTGGTTGGTGAGCTTTTGCAAGCAGAAGGAAGTGCTTCAAGTTGCATTTTTTTACAAACTGTATCACAATTAAACTCTTCCCTATCTTGTTGACCTAATTCATCCAACTCCCAATACTCGAAACCTGCACTATACTGGCTACATGCGTCCTTTAAACTGCAAATCTTATCACCTAAGAAGCCCTTCCTTCCTGATACCATAAACGTCTGGAACAATCTTCCTTTGGATATTTGGAATTCAATTTCACTCCAAATCTTTAAATCTACACTGAAATCAATCCTGCTAGCAATATATAGCGTTCCTAATTATAATACTCATGGACACAGGTTCGCCAACATTTGTCTTTAATATATTCAAAGTCCAAATCCTCCCACAACGTTTGTGCTTTTGTACTTACCCTGCTGAAGATCTCCAACATTTGCCGTTCTTCTATTCGAAGTATTTAACTTTCAGAGTGCAGCTTCTTAACTGCATTATGTCTAATATAGCTCCTGGTGTCCACCCAAACCCAATAACACATGTAGCAAGTAACAAAAATAAATCAACATATACGTATTCCATGTGGGTGTGCGTGCGTGTTGACCTGTTGTTTTAAACTTTATAACCTAGACATAAACACGGTAATGTAAAACTTAAATTTCCTTTAATTTCTTAGTTTGCTCCTTATCCAAATTTCATGACTATTTGGTTCCAAGGTTTGGACTGAGTCCATAGTTTTACTCGGCACACCTGGGCAGAAGGTGCCTAGGAAAGCTGTCCACTCAGACCAATATATATTATCTGGAGCTATAGGCATACTGGTACCCACGTGAAATATCCGTCCCAGGAAATATGAATAAGGCACCCTGATAATAAATCATAGCAGTTCGTCTTCAGTAGTTCGACTTAAGAAGTGATATAAAGGTCCAACAAAAGCAATGAGAGGATAAGTTCATAGATCCAACATTTATCTTTCATTTATGGGGCATCTACAAGCATGTTTTAGATACTGACCCGTGACACCCTGTCACTATCTTTGGACCTGTGATATAAAAATGTATATATTCTTCTACATTTGAGAAGAGTCTACAGCGACAGAGAAAGGTGAACCTGACTGGTTGAGGTATAATTAACACGTTACACTTTGTAACCGAAAAAGGTCAATCGCATATAGGTGCAAACATATAAAATTCTAATTTACAATATCGTTCAACGTATAATTGTCAACCTTGTTCCTTTTAACAAATAAGTTTGTACATATTTGCCGGCTGGCACTGCCAGTTCCGGATCAGAATAAAAAACCAATTTAGTTCCAAATCCATATTCTATATGTTGTCAAATGGTAATGCCCATTTTGATTAACGTCATAAAGGGGAACAAAGAGTTGTCGCATTACAACTTCACCACTAGTACAAAATTCACACAGTTTTTCTTGTACGCGTTTGTTGATATAACCAAGAAGAGTATAAGGAAAATAGTCTTCACTCCATTGAATAAAACCTCTGAGAGTTCGATCGGACACGCAAGCAATTTTGTGTTTTTGTGTTTCTGTTGTTCATCCAGTTCATGTGAAACCAAGCATATCTATATAATCGTAAAATGTTGCGAGTTTGCTTGCAGTCCATAGGAAAATAAAATGATTTCTGAGCTGGTGGCAATGAATATTTCGGTATCATTCACATTGCACTGGAAAGAATGAAATTAATATTTTCATAGGGCAAAATCCAATTTTGTAAACAATATTTTCTCACAGGTTGTTTAGAAAATTGAATTTTTCACAAAATCAACCCTAATCTGCCACAGTGATTCAGAATTGTCAGGTCAAGAGCTTTCCGATGAAAGATGATTATTGTATATGTTCGGTGTTAATTGATGCTGGTGGACTTACATGTGTACTGTACCCGATTAGGGACAACTCCGAACATAATATTTCATTTGGACTGGATTAAATATAATGAACTGGACCGTGTCGATTATGGCATTCACGCATACCTGCGTCCATTGAACCATTCTTTTTTTTTTTAGAATTTGTTAGTTGATGCAGTTTTGATGTGCGTTTTCCATTTTCGTCTAGGTGATTGATGCCGAAAGTTGCTGGTTCATTACTCGGCCGCTTAGTGGTCACAAAAACATATATTTACGGTGCTCCTTTGACGCTGGTAGACGTACATAAGTACAGTCCCCAATCTGGGACAACTCCAAACATAGTACTTCACCTGTACCGGAGTAAATACAATAAACTGGGCCGCGTCGATGTATCTCACCAAATTTGTTTTTGATATATATCTGTGTATATATGTTTATGTATATGCATATAAAATATTATTTGTTCAAGGCAGTCTCAGAAAAGTAAATGGTGTGACTATAGGTACGACTCTTACAGTACTTCCGCTGACGCACTTCATGTTAACCTCCTGGGTACAACAAAGCTAGTTACGTTACTTGCTCTCCCGACCTGCACTGACGCAATATTTTCAAATGGATTATAGTTCCATAAAGATCTCAAAATAGATTTAGGGAATTTCATTTTAACTGAAAATACGTGTACGATTATAGCCCCACAAGAGATAAACTCAAAAAATTAAAAAAAAAATACGGTATGAAACTTCGATGTTCTGAATCAGGAGGTCTTGAGGCACTGGGCCAGGGTACCCAGAGTCTGGCTGTACAGTGTTGACAAAAATGGTTACTTAAACACTGCTGAGTTGATCAAGAAACAGAAAAGATCCAAAGGGCCATAGAATGCTGGTTGTGCCATAATATATACTGTCAGAGAATGAAAATGCAGGTATATTTTGTGCGGTATTTTTTTGCCAAAAGTCGAATCCCTGTTTTAATCCTGCATTTTGAAGATCTAGTGTCCCTGGGGGTAAATTTAGCGATGAACGTCGTCTTCACATGCATCACTGCCTCTGGACATGTATTGCATAATGTTACCCAAGAGTGCGAATGTTCTATTGGATGTCACCTGTGGGGTGATTGTAAAGCATGTTTTCAATTTCCTATATAAGGGCTGCCAAAACGCAAAAATGACACTTCCATATTTCACAATGCTGCGTTTGGCAATTAGTGGCTGCTACTCTGTCATGGGCTTGATACATGATGGTTGGGAGTTGCTATACAGAGATGCCACGTCATATGAAATGTTCCCATACAATCAGCAGATTCATAGCTCATCATCCAAAAAAACTGGGTCCATAGGTGACAGGCCTCGTTCTGGGTGAGAAAGAGTATCCACAACAGCACAAGACAGGCATATATGGCCCCTCCATCTGTGAGACATATGTGGAACTGCCAGTTGCACAGATATAGAATAACAAGCTTTTTCTCTAGCTATGCGAATAGCAGTTCGAAATTTGTTTTGTGTTAATTTGATAAGCTACCCGAAAGTCAAGCCAGACAAAAGATGCAATATATAGAGAAAGTACCTCTGGCTTCATTTCGTGATAGCTACCCAGTATTATTCTACATAAACAATGCTGATTCCTACCTTATAGATTTGCAAAGACACGCCTGTATGGGAAATGTTCTATTACTGTGAATGGCAGTTCTGCTACAGGTACGGCACATAAACCAGGTCCAGTTAACTTGAGTTTACACAGTCTGTGGTCGGAGGTTCACGTATACCAGCGTAACAGACAAGTGAGTAGTAGAGAAATGAAGCTATACAAAGCATACCTGGACGCATTGTTGATTAATGGTAAAAGTGCTAACCAAAGTCACTTTTGACACTCAGATATACTTTATAGACAATGCCGATCACATGGATGAAACAGACCCCAAGGTTGATCTGGATTTCGGATTGACATTACAAAATTCCTTCACTAATAATGGTCAAAGTCTGGACATGACGGGACCCCTGTATTCTGACACGTTTCAACAACCTTATGTATTACTCAATACGATTCCAGTCATGGTCAAATTGACACTTACCTCACAAGCATTCTGTCTGATGAGAGTGGGCACAACTACAAAGTGGATATTCAAACACTAAAATTGTGGATAGGTATGGTCAGTATGGCCCCCCACACCCGACGTGGAGAACAGTCAACTCCTGCAAAATACCAAAGCCAAGTACCCTTTCATGAACCTAGCCCTCATGACACATACTGTGGCACGTGGTACTCCACACATTCAACTGGACAACTTATTACACGGTTGTGTAACTACCCAAAGCCTTATTGGCTTGTTGACTTGACTTCTCAAGCTGGGGGGGGGGGGATGTTACACTCACAATTCATTTAATTTTCATTATTACAATCTGAGTTACCTGCAAGTGAGTGTGGATGACAATCCTTAACCGAGAGGACATCTGAAACCATACTATGAAAACAAGCTATACATAGATTGTTTCCTAACTTCTTTACGGGAACAGGTGAAAGAAATATTAACGATGGAAATGGCATTGGTTGATATAATAATGCTAATCACTACGCCTGTCTTTACCTGTTCAATGTTGATCCATCCAAACAGATGTAAGATTTTTCCCGCTACTTCTGACAACAGTAAGCCTGCTGATCTCTGTAATTTTTCCAGACATTATTCAGGTGGAATATACTCCTTACATATATCTACCATGAATAATCACCAAGTTAGGTCAGCATTGCTGAAACACTGCCTGACCACACCCTACTTCCCTGGCATTTGCCCTTAAGACAAACTGCCATATAAAATGAATTCAAATCCCAGTATGTAGATTGCTAACACGGACATATATATATATCACATGCTGGCAAACATTCAATAGGCATATTTGTCCCAAGATATGGACCAGTAGAACACTTTGATTCCTTTGGACACAGGCCAGCATACTACAATACAAGCTGTGTGGCTTTCCTAAGATAAATGGAGGGAGACGTCAAGTTCAACAAGCAGATACTGCAGGCGCACAACAGTTTTATGTGTGGACCACACCCTACATTCGTGGTATTTGTCCTTAAGACACACTTCCATATAAACTGAATCAAAATCCCAGTCTGTTGATCACATGCTGGCAAACATTAAATAGGCATATTCGTCCTAAGATATGGATCGGTGCAATTCTTTGATTCCTTTGGGCATATGCCAGCCTACTACAATACAAACTTTATGGGTTTCCTGAGACAAATGGAGAGAGACGTCAAGTTCAACAAGATACTGCAGGCACACAACACTTTTATGTGTGGGCCCTATTATCTCCATGATGCCACACACCCCTCAAAAGGGATACCTGTGTACAGGATAATCAGCCATTTTGAAAGAAACAAGAGACGAAATGACGACATAGTGTTCCCTTTCATTAAAATATACTTTGGATTCTAAAGAAAATAAAGTTATGAAAATGTTATTTTACACGTGTCTAATTTTACTAACAATAAAAATGTATGTATAAATGTGGCTTTGTGCTGTTCTAGGGGCACATTAAAGTCTATATATGCTGCATAGACCTATATATATATATATTTGTATGTGTGTGTGTGTGTGTGTGTGTGTATCTTAGCCCCCTATAATGTTATAAGTGGAGGTAATGCCTTCAAAAGTTATAAGTAGAAGTACCCATTTGATCTTTCATGTGATGGTACTTAAGATGCCATGCAAATACATGTGTAAATGTCTTATTTGTCAAAACGAAAACATAGGTCAGGCAAATGCACATTTGCGCCAGGTCCATGAACGAGATAGACACCAGAGACAGCCATTACTACAAGAAGTCGTGGTTAGCAGCTCCCAAAATGGAGACAAAGATAAAAGAGTGGTTACAAGTCTCAGCCAAGACGCTCAAATAAAGCCACAGCTAAGTACAACAGTACTAACAGAAGGAGGCCAAGGGACACTACATTCAAAAAGTACGTGCCACTCAAAAGCACTACATTGAGGAGATGCAAACTTTGGATTCAAGAATCCTTTTACAATGATCGTGTCGGCCCCTACCGGTTTTGGCAAGACCTAATACGTGGACAACCTTTTACAGAAAGCCAACCAGACCATTGAATCTCCACCCAAAGAATGATTATTTGTTACACACGCTTGTAGTCCCCATATGACGAGACGCGAGACAATGTTTCAAACACTGAATTTATAAGAGGCATACCGTCTAACGTGGAACAAGACATTTTTCTACACAAAAACATAAGAAACCTGGTAGCATTCGACCATCTGAGAGTGACAGCTAAGCTGAAAGAATGACATATCTATATACCAAAAAAAGCACAATCTCAATTTGAGTGTTATAGTGCTAATGCAAAAATTGTGCAAGCCACGTAGGGTGACCATGCTTCAAAATTGTCAGCATTTGATTTTAGGCAGTATGCCTATGGATTCGCAAACGATCAATACCATGAGCGCATTTCCCTAGACAAACCAACGTATATGATGGACGTGTACAAAGAAGCCACCTAATAACCATACGGTTTTCTGGTGATTGATCCGAAACCGACAACACCCGATCACGAACGACTAAGAACAAATACCATGTCTCACGCATCTCAGCCTGCAAAATTATCAGCAGATCATTTGAAATCCTTTCTGTCCATATTTCATGATCAGCAAGTGAAAGTGAGGATGACAGTGCGGGAGAGCAAATACAGCCTGTTATGGAGAATGACATGCTGCTGTACATTAAATGCTTATAAAATCCTGACAAGATAAGTCAGTTTCCTCCACAATGAAAAGAGTTTGTCAAAAGCAGAGCTCATCACAGTGATATACATAAATCACTCTTCCAGAATAATAAACCATTGGCACATTTATGTGTGTGTGAGTGGGATGGCGGGAGACCACTCAGTAAAATATCTGGCCTAGTGTGTCTACAGACAGGGGTCACCTTTGAAATAGCTGCATGTGAGCATTTCGGGACGTTGAAACTTATTTACAGCTAAATCCAATGAACTGCTGGCTCCGTGCAAACAATGTGAAACTGCAGGGAATCTACATACAAAGATGACAATTAAAATATTCATGTATGGCCCGACTGGTAAGAAAACATCTGCTGGTAAACTCCAAAATGTATTACAGACGTAAAAGAAAGTGGAGCATGAAAAGATCTATAGCATCGATATGGAACTCAAAGACTGAAAAACAGTATGTAGCAGCCTATATCGTTGTACTGTATGAACAAGGACTTCAATGTACTAAGTTGCGAAAACAGTCAACTGTTATACCCTGGAAACGGCGGAAACAGATTTCTTGCACAAATACGACAGGAATTAAATTTATCGGGATACTGGGAAATTGCTGCCAGTGATATTCATATTTACATTGACCAAGCAGAAGGGCAAGGTAGAAAAAAGTTGCAGGTATGTTCTGATATCGTGCACTATACTACAGTCACGGAGCAGTTTATGACAAATACTACAAAGAACATCACCATCAGATAAACGTTGTGTGACAGAAAGGTTAACCCGTGTTGTGCAGAATGCCGCTCTACAAATACATATTTTCATATAGGACTCTGATGGGCAACATGCACATATTCATTATTGTGACGTGACATTATATTTTTGGTCGTCTCCATTATGAAGATAAACAGCAATAAACCACTGTTTGCAGCTTTGAATCAACCTTGGCAGCTTTTTTCGGTAACAAAATGGAGGAATTATGTTGAAGAGAATAGTTAAGAAATTACCAACTATATCTCCCATTTTTGCACAAGACCTCGAGAATAAAGCCAAGCTACATAAGACGAAAACTAAGAACGGCACGAATACTCAAGGCACCTCAAAACCTCAGTGATAGTGGCATTTTTATATAATTGAAGAAAATAAAGTGATGATTATTTGAAATGAAGAGCATGTATTTGTTTGTTTATTGAAACTATATTCAGACTTTTTTTTCTAAAACAACACCAAAACACAAATGCAAGGGATTCAAAAGTCACATACAAAATTGGCCAGAGATTTGTAGTGTGTAATAGAGGAAAGAACCACCGTGACCCTATCTGTCCATATATCAGGCCACAATCAGCATGCTATGTCTCTTAGATTGTTTTAGGTTGATTCATCGACTTAGCGGTGCATAAGTAATCCTGTTTTTCATCCCTGTCTCGCCAGTCTTTTCCTACTTTACCCCTGGGCCCCAAGACCACCTGATGCAGCCAACCACAATTTGATCCCGGTTTGGGGTTTTGTTGATTTTAGCTTCACACGCGGGGCTATCATCTTTCATCTATTTTTAGACCCCCACGGGATACCCCTAATCTATTTTGAGCTCTTTATAGAGCAACTATCCACTTGAGAATGTGACGTCATTGAGGATGGCGGGAGTAATAAACTACTAATATAATGGGACTACAAGCCTTTATCAATCTTTGTGTCGAGCACACAAAAACATTGTGGTCTAATAAGTTTCAACTGATTCATATGAGTTCTTAGTAGAGGGCTGTGAAGGCAGGTGGGATAGGTATGTGTTTTTGCGTTAGTTTCCATTCTATTTACATCTTTATAACTTGAAAACCACTCTGCCTAGAAACACCAAATTGCTCATGACAAATGTTTACATATAGTTAATATCCCCTGTATATTTGATGACTTTTGCTGCTGAACTATTTAACGTATTGAATTTTACGTTAAGTTAGAAACGAATGGAAGCACACACATCTAGTCTGCACGAATTTATGTGCATGGGTTTGACACGCCAGGGTAGAAAAAATAGTCAGATGAAACAGGAGCTTGTCAAGATACATATGCTGAATTGTATATGAAGTTTTTGGATCTTTTATTTGATACTAAGATACAGGACAAGACCATTGAATGTTGGCAATTCATAAAAAAGATATTTGGAGCACCTCAATAAAAATAATGAACAGTGGGATTGGGGAATAGGGGAAAAGGTGGCGTGGTTTCACTGGAACTCGACCGAGACCAGTGCAATGACAAATTACAGGATTATGAAAAGGAACTTCCTGACTTACGCAGTGATATTAACTGCTTGTACAGTGAAATGAAAAAAATCAAAGCAGTTGCAAATTATCTCGAGCAACACGGCAGAAAACGATCCTTCTGGATCCATTGCCTACTTGTATCTGATAAACCTTACGAGGAAAAAGGGCAACAGACCGGATCAAATTTTCTGAAGCAACACTTTAACATTCACGTTCTCATTTGTGAAATTGACTGCACCCACATGATCGTATTTAAGTCGAATGACAAACAACCACATCTTCTCAGACTGTTCCAACGAGATTTTGCTGAGGACATCATTCACAATCGCAAAAAGCTTAACAGCAGCTAGCCCCATTTCTGAAGCATTGATGGTGTTGTTTTAAGATGGGCACCCTCTCCGCCTCATTGAGGATTGCAGGTTGAACTCACACCTTTCAATAAATACCTCAACTACGTGATATAAATAAGTGTTTCTGTCTAATGTCTCGTTTAAATGGGTTCCTTGAAGCTCTGTGTCATTCATGTTGCATATTTGTAACGTTTCATAGTATGGGAAATAAGACATTGACTTTGTTTACTATGCCGCCAATAGAATTCTGTCCTCAAATCCTGACCGCTTCCATTGACGTGCAAAACTTTCGTGTTCGCATGCGTTACCAGAGGTAAATAATAACATGTATTCTCGTTAAATATTGCTGAATTTCATTATGGATAAACACATGCATCTGTGTCAAACAAAGGGTCATTTTATACGTAGGTCAATGAGGCTCACATATGCACCTCTGAGTGTTCACATGCACTGCAACCATGTTTTTGGTCCATGCACTCACTGACTGTCATGGAACAGCACACTTGAATATGTATGCATCCAGCCACGCATTCGCAAGAACAAAACAGTCATGCAAATCACCAAAGGATGGTGGCAAGCTACCAATAAAAAAATGTGGACAAATACCATATTATGCAACAGTGGCTCGTAAAGATACATCAAAAGTAAACACTATAAGACATAGAAACACCGTACCATGAAAATATCGTTAAATAGTGCATAAATTATTTTATAATGAATTATCCAGTTGTGACATTCCCGTGACAGTCATTGCCCTTTTCTAAGGGAAAGAAGTCGTCCATACCGACAAAGCGGGTCAATGTCTCATACTTGGACTAAAGGGCACAGGCTTTGTCATGTGCGAGAGCAGGCGACCGTTGCAAATAAAAATGTGTTGAATTGACTGACAAATCACTATGATATCGATAATACGCGGCTTGTGTACGGCCAGGTGTGGATTATCAACGAACAGTGGAAGGAGGATTCAGGTAAACATAATGGACAATAGTAACAACTTGATATCCAAGGTATGATCAGCTTATTAAAAGGCAAATACCGGTGTATGTCTTTTTTATCATTAATTTCAATTCTTTAAAGCATGATAAAATGACCACGGTTGTATTTGATCATGCCAACTCGAGCATTTTTCTTGTCCAGCCCTGCCAACCTGTCACAGGCTTGAAAATTCATTTCAGTGCCTTTTTTGTGACTGAACTGTTGACAACATTCCTTAAAGGTGAATTTATACACAAAATGACCTTGGTCATATTATGCAAATTTTTAAATAATGTAATATCGGTGTGGTTTGTAATAATTATAATTAGAACGCCTTCTGATTGATCTAATATTATACAGAGGTAGTCAACTATCTGTTTGTAATCCCTGATCATAAATCTATGCCGTGAGTAATACGATATGAATAGGATATAATTTGGGAGTGAACAATCTGATATGCGGTCAGCGTTCTTTATTTTTCTACAGATTTTATTTCATCATTATGTGCATTATTGTATGCTGATTATGAAATACTATGGAACTATCTCATAGTTATAGCATTTTGGTATGCTTATTATGAAATTCTATGATACTGTCTCAAAATCAAAGCATTCTGAAATGCTAATTATTGAACGATATTAATTAATTTTGTTTTTCTTTATCTACATTGATTTTTTCTTATAGTGAACCAAAGGCATGAAATGTTAAAGTTGTGTTATTTACTGCCCTCTAAATTGGCAACAAAAACGGGTATTATTCTAGCATACAAACACAGCAACTATTCCTAGCTTAAATAAACATTCCCCTGTAAAACAGTAATTATCATCACTATAAACACCAAAAGCCCGTATAATACACAAGGAATTACACGTTTTATAGCCACTTGTGATCGACTTTATAGGAATCTGAAAGAAATTCCCTTCGGTAACGCGGAATGTGAAACTCAGTCAATAAATTTAAATACTTATAACATAATTTAAAATAACATAATTCGACTAGCGAAGAAAACCTATTTAACTCTTGATTCCAAAGATACAAAAATGATATTGAAATACTTGGCTGGCTATAAATGATATTTTAAGTCGACTTAAAAATAAAAGCGGTCTCCCCGATTCTTTTCATATAAACAATGAGATCATTACTGATGTATCTTGTTTCCAAAGATACAAAAATGATATTGAAATACTTGGCTGGTTATAAATGATAATTTAAGTCGACTGAAAAATAAAAGCAGTCTCCCCGATTCTTTTCATATAAACAATGAGATCATTTCTGATATATCTTTAATAGCATGTAGTTTTAATACTTACTTAAAAGGCATTGGAACAAGCTTGGCATCGAATATTTTTATCTCTGGCGACTGCTCTTTTATAGATTATATTAGAGACTCTGTCCTACATAGATTTGTGTTCAACCGCGTCTCAAAAGACATGGTTATAAAAATCATTGACTCTTTCAAACGTAAGAATAGCTCTGGTCCTGACAGACCATCCATGATTTTATTAAAGGAGACCACATCCGAAATATCTAAAGTTATAACACTTGTTCTAAACGGGTCTATGACGACCTTTAAATGTTCAAACATAGTAAACATTGCTAAAGTGATACGACTTTTAAATGTTTAGAAAAAGTAAACATTGCAAAAGTGATACCAGTTGATGAAAAGGACGATGCATTTCTTCTTGAAAAATTATAGACCATTTTCTGTTTTACCAGTGGTGTCAAGAATTTTTGAGGGAATCTTATATAATCAAGTCTATGCATATTTCAAACAGCATGATTTATTTTATAGCAGTCAGTTTGCTTTTCTTGAAAACCATTCTACGGAATTTGCTGCTTTGGAATTGATTGATAGATTAACATTGGATATGGATAAAGGAGCGATAACCATCAATAAATCCATCGGTCTTTCTGAAGCAATAGGATGTATTCATATTACGGTCCTACTCTAACACCTATTGAGCAAAAGAGGGAGCCACCTGCATCAGGGCAGATCCGTGTATTTAGCATGGTCAAAATTACTTTCTCAATAAAATAAATAACATGAACACAGAATATTCTTAAGAAATGTTTTAGCTTATATTTGAAACATAAAAGATACCTAAATTGCTTAGAAATGACCTCTCTTTTGCTTGAAAAGGTTTTATTTATGGATGTTTAGGTAGTATATAATACAAATCTACCCTGATCATGGTGGAAGCATCTGTCTGTTGCCCCGGCAACACAGGAAGTGAACAGGGTCGCTGTTTATTATGAATGTCGCCTATTGATACGCTGGACCATGGTATTGTATACTTGGCAAGCTACGTCACTATGGAATAGAAGCTACTGTCCTGGAGCTTTCCAAAAGCCACCTGAGTAAACAAACACAGCTTGTCGTTCTTGTTCATATTAAGTCCGGTTCTTAAAGTTTTCATGCCGGCGTTCCACAAGGTTCGATCCTAGGGACTTTCACTCTCTCTGATTAATGTTAATGACAAAAATCTAGCTTCCACTCTATTGAAATTTATCATATATCTTGACGACACATCCTTATGCACTGCTGTGCGCCCACTAAGTATATCTGGACCAAATCACAAAATACCCATACTCATTAACTCTGGGCTAAAAAGATAAGTACTTGGCTTTTGGTGAACAACCTTTCTCATAACATGAATAAAACCGAATTTATGATTTTTCACCAATCGCAACGACAAGTCGCAACTCCTACACTTAAGATTGGTGATGTCAGCGGTTAACGTGTGGACGAATTTAGGTCTCGATCTAACATTAGACACCCACTTCAGCTGGAACGATCACATCCGAAAATTATCTTGGAAAATTTCTCAAACAATTGAAGCAATGGGACAACATTGTTAGGTAGTGAATAGTCTTCCACCATGGGCAGTGCCTTTTGCTATCCGTTTTCTTTTCTTTTTTTTTTGGGGGGGGGGGGTGTTTTTGACACCAGCTGTAACAACTCGGCAATGGTCTTATGTCTTCTTGATTGCTACTTAGGTCTAGTTATATAGTGACGCAATTTAGGCACGCAGCGTTTGAAGTTGTAAAATAATAAAAAAATTGACTCTATAGTTTGACCACAATATACTGGAATTAGATCCAGAATTATTCTGGCCAACAGTCACACGATAACCGTGAAATTACAAAGTTGACCATTCAGTTTCTCTTCCTCAAAGCAGCAAGTCGCAAGTCTCTGCACGGACAGACTAACTATAGTTAAATGAAAAAAATAAAACCTGGTCCACGGGGCCTACCCTAATCGCTATCATGCCCAAGGTAAAAAATGTAAAAAGAGGCGTCAGGCAAACCCTTGACGATGACATCCAACGTGAGGTGGACTCTATAGGCTTCCAATGAAGAAATTGTGTCTGCCAACCAAGTAGCCTATATTGGAGATTTCTATGCGAGCGACTGGGTGATTTGACACAAAGTTACTGGGCGATATCTGAATATTCATTGTAAATTAACATGTGCGACTAGGCCTTAGGTTCAATGTAGAATTAAACAGCAGAAAAACTCGATTCAATAAGAGTGAATTGAAAATAGATGTAAAACCACGATACAATCTTTCCTCCAACATGCAGGATACCACTTTTTGAGCTGCTCACGCGCATCAATGGTTACCAGGGTCAGGGCAATCGGACAAGGTAAAGTCCGCCCCAATTGACGTCAAGCACTATAAACCATATTTTGTCCACAAGTTGGGTTTCAATGGGCAGAGGACACCGCGCCACACCCATCTGTCAAAAGTCACATTTGATGTCACATTTGCCGGTCATGCATTCTGTGCAGACTTTTGACACTTTGCAATGTAAACAAACACACAAAAAAACTCGCGATCTCTGAAAAGAAAATATTCGTCCTCGACAGTTCCAACCTAGTTTTATTACAGTTCGTGTTCAAAGGCCTACCATGCCCTTGAAGGCGCATTACTCGCAATCATTACGGCGACAACGTTAACGTGATTCTTTAAAGAAAGACTGGGCTAAACATTAAATTCATACCTGCATAAAAGTGTCAGCGAAATCTTTCATTCATTGTGATTTTCATGATAGTTACTGATTCACAAAAATGCAGACTCCAGAGTTTTTCGTACTAACTGCGACTGCGCTGAACAGCTTTTAAAAATTAATATGTACAGACTAATTAAAATTGCTACAGGAACAAACTGCTTTTATCAAGTATTTTTCGAAAAGTATCGCAAAAGCGTGAGGCATTTTTGCGTCTTACTTTAGTTTTATATAGGCCCTATACACACATACACACACACACACACACACACACACACACACATAGATTATATATATATATATATATATATATATATATATATAATATATATATATATATATATATATATATATATTGTAGCCAGCATGTTAAGAGAGAGAGAGGAGAGAGAGAGAGAGAGAGAGAGAGAGAGAGAGAGAGAGAGAGAGAGAGAGAGAGAGAGGAGAGAGAGAGAGAGAGAGAGAGAGAGAGAGAGAGAGAGAGAGAGAGAAATTGCAGACTACATGAGCAAATTCATCGGGAAACATACCATGTGTTAAAAAATTTGGATCTTTCAAATTGTTAATTGGTTATCTTTTTGATGACCAACAGAAAAGTTCGAAAAAATATTATTTCATAGCAAAAGTGTCGATTAAAAAAAGGTATGTCTCCCCAAAGGAACTAAACTTGTGTAACAATGTTCTGAACGCATGCTTTTCAGGGCTCTCAATCAAACTGCTCAGCTGCAAATTTAATTTCATTTTTTGAACGCAATTTAACATTGGGGAGGCGGTAAGGTTGTGCCGCATGGCCAGTAAATATAATTTGATACTGTGAACGCATCGTAACAATAGGATAGTGCAAGAAGAGCTGTAACTACCATAATCCCATTTAAGCACTTCAGTGGACTATCAGTTTAACACAATCAAAATGTTTATATATCGATCACTTGTTGGTCAATCAAAGAAGTAGGGCTTTGATCCCCACTTGCCCTACTGACACAAGTAAAATCAGTTGCTGATGTGCTTCGCAGTCGAAGTTCCAGTGTAGTAGCATAGCGACAAGATCAGGGTTCTTCTCCTTGTGCAAGTAAAACAGTTGCTGACGTACTTCCTATTCAAAGTTCCAGTGTAGTAGCATAACGTTTCAGAGCAGGGTTCTGCTCCTTTATTAGTGTCCAGGATCCCCACTTGCCTTCTTGACACAAGTAAAAACAATTGCTGAAGTGTTTCCCATTCAAAATTTGCCTTGCAATTTTCCAACACACTGTGCATGCTGAGGCTCTGAAATCGCGATAGATAAAGCCATTTGACTATTTGATCCGCCAAAAGTCAAGCTCAAGAGACATGAGCAGTGTCACGGCAACAGTGGCTCTGACAAAATCGGACTCAATCCTGCGAGCTTTCGAAGGGGGCCGCACTGTTGGAACTCCGTTGCCACGGCGTTAATCCGACTACGGATATCACCCCCTTCGCCCTACTTCTGTGGTCCGGCTGGTGTGAAACCACAAGACGGAAACCATAGAGTGGTTCCGGTTTGAGACCAAAATCTTCTAAGAATCTCATTTTTTGACAAATTCAAAAGCATGTTTTTAATAACAATACATTAAAGTAGTAGAACAAGGTGTCTACAGCTCATGCAAGGAGATTCATTTCAAAGGAACGAGTACAGCTGAAGTAACAGCCCGTTACGTCAGCAAATTGATGCAACTGAAGTTTCACAGCAGCATTCTCGAATTCAGCATTTGCCACGACTTTCCAAACTTTCAAATAACGTCTCTTAAGATCCATTCTACCAATCACGATGAAATTAAAAGGGTTTGAAAAATAAGAGTATACCTTAAGTAGGTCACATTTAGTTTTGCCATTTTAGATTTTTTCTATGTTTCTGAAAACTTCCAACATCACGGAATTTTCCTGTTAATGAATACCCGATAAAATTTTAAACAGTATAGCTTTTAAGAAAGAGAACCGGTCCTGGGTAGCCACGCGAACATTAGATAGGGAAAATTCAAAGATTCTAAGTCATTTTTAATGAGCCCCGAAAATAATCATTAAACCGGAGCCTTATCGAAAATTCCATTGGTGTTGAAAGTGTGCTACACAGACGCCTCTATCAAGTTTGTGTAAACTACACATCGACACAAAGAAAAACATGTTTACATATATATATATATATATATATATATATATATATATATATATAAATATATATATATGTATATATGTGTGTGTATATATATATATATATATATATATATATATATATATATATATATATATATATATATATATATATATATATATAAATTGCGAATAGCCACCTTACTCAATAATCACTAAAGTTATGAGTTCCTGGCAATAAAACAATAGTATATACAAAATATATGAAGAAAGGCGACGAAGTTGTCATGTAAACATAGCATAAATATTGACTTAGTACTGCATTTTAATCCTCCAGCATAGAGGGTGTTCAGAGGGACATAACCACATCAACATGAGGTGAGCATAATAAAACTGTCAATCGACATTTCGTCGTAATCAACATAGTCGAATAGCATTGAAGTAAATTGGGATTCGTAGAAAATCTAAATTGTTTGCGTTCTTTTTTGTTCAGTTTTGAACAAATTGGACACGTATCTGTTTAAGAATCAGACTGCCACTTTTTTTTACATGCACGTATAGATTGTCGCGGTGATCTTTGGTTTTGAAAACCGAAACCGAAACTTCGGTTGCTCAATTCGCCTTTTGAGGGATGTGAACAATTGATCCATCGAATTTTAACCCGCGTGCAGCGTATCATGGATCCTAAAAGCTTTTGGGTTGGCATGAAGGCAAACTTATCATGAAACTTTGCATTTTCAACAGGCCTATATGCATGATCTAATTCACATAAATTCGTTGTTGCGTCATTTAAAAATTGCGGCGATTATATTTTATTTCGACCAGATATGTTATGTTCAAATTACCATTCGACTTTATTATATGACGACGAAGTGTAATGCGACGATGTTAATTACGACCATGTATTCACAGAAGTGAATGGTCCATGTGATCAACTGATAACGCGGCGAAGTTGAATGTCGAAAATATTGATAACGACGAAGTGTAGCAGATTCGTCCGATGCGAATGCTGGAGAAATTTTACCCTAGCAACATTCAGTGTTTCCAGAGGGGAGATGCAGCCTCCTAATTGAAATAACATTGAAATTCAGTATATCTCTCATTCTTTTTTAAGCCAATTAGAATGCTCCTTTTTTTACCCCGACAAAAAGCCACAATAGCCGTCACACGTCCGCCGTCACAGACCTCAAATGGTTACTGGAAGGGAAAGGCAGGTGGACATTCTAAGTACGGTAAAAATTCAGACCTATTATAGCGTCATGGACCTAAATATTACACTGGTTTGTATTTGCTAAACAAGTTCAAAACTAACTGCTTTCACTGTCAATAAGCTGCTATGCTATGACCAACAAAATGTTGATCAATATGAGATGCGTTTTCTTTTGTTTGCATTGTAATTGTTCTTGTAGAACTACCTTATGGATACTGGCAGTGGGCATACATAGATCATCCTATACTCAATTCAATATCCCTGCCTGCATGCCCCCCACCCCATCCCACCCCACCCTTATCCTTCCACCACCCTTCAAGTCTTGGGATGGTACGGGCTCTCGGGTGATGCATACAGTCCAGGATGCTGAATTGGAGACAGGATAACCTCTAAGTACACAGCAAATAAATAGTGTCAGAGAGTTCTTGCGTTGAATTGAAAGTGTTGAATTTACCATGATGAGCAAGGCTAGCTCTCTAACCTGTTGAGCGGCACAAAGATTTAGTTTTGACAGTCATGCAAAATGCTTCAGATGCACATGTGAGTGAACTTCTCACAGAAGCCTAATCTTAACTTCTTCAATTGATGTATTCGTTTTCTTGTATTTTGAAGACAGGAAGTTAATCGAGTTACATGCAGCTGAAAGACTTCCGTCCTGAGCAAGTTGCCCACAGATACTAACATTATTTTGGGGTTCGGCTGCGGCGACTAGCCGTCACAGTTAACCTGGGCCAAAATGCGGGCGCAGACATTACAGAGGCACGAAGCTGGATCTCTGCCTTCACCATGCTCATGCTTCTTTGCATGAGCCTCCGGCAAGCCATAGCAGCACCACATATTGAGCGAGAGATGGACAATGCTTACATTGTCATATATGGTCTTGGTCACATTTAGACGCGATAGTGTACCGTTAAAACGCCGTATGTACATTGGGATATTTAAGGACACGACTTGTACCTATCTCGTCGGCCACTTTTGCCCAAGAAACTGTTACCGGCTGATTGCTATTTTACCTTACGCCATACGTTCCTCTTTTAAAGTTTTAAGGCTTACTGTTTTGCAACTTTTCATGCAGCACTGAATCGTAAGTGGTCAACACAGTACACAAAAGTACAAAAGAAATGTACAAAGACCAGAAATATGCTACAATCTGCATGGATGGGAGCGGCCAGAACTTTAACAAGATGATGAAATATGTTTATGCAATGATATTTTACCTTGCTCCGTAAAGTACAAGAAAGAACTTGTGATTACAACGGTGCAACTGTGATAGATAGCGGCAACCTAAGGGAGTAAAAGGCACAAGGTATATTTTGGACTGAAGCCAAAATCTCACACCACACGCTCCATTTTTGCTGCTCCGTTGACGTAGATGTGTGCTTGACCACAAAATCAAAGTACAACTTTTTTGCACGGTGCAACAAAATGGTATGATGCGAATAAATGGCTGAATATAAAAAAAAATGTTCCATGTCAGATCATCTTATTCCATAATTCAATTCTTTCACAAGCGGCGACATCACGAAAACTTCCTTTTAAAAGGATACTTGTCACAATCTGCAATACTACGGAATGATTTATTGGACATTTTGTGCACTTGAATATCAGCCGATGCACCTAAGTTTAAACATATTTTATTCAAAAACATTTGGCCGACCGACTCACTAGCTTATATTCGATATTCTTCCACAAATCAGTGGCACTAATGCATTATGACACATAAAGAGAAGTCGTCCAATAATTTGCTCTGCTTTTCTGCAGGCTGTATTATATGTTCTGTTTCTTTTCATTAAAATATCAAAGTTGGAAACCATACAGGGGCATGTAGTGTACTTTGAACAATTCATACCTAGCGTCTGAGAAAACTGTAACAAATTCAATTTAAAGCAAACAGAGCTTCTGAAGTGCATTGATAAGTTTCTTTCGAAACGCATTATTGGCCCTTGGTCGACCCGACTTCTCAGGTAAAAGGGTCAACGATCATAATTGCTAGACGCGAAAAGTTTCTTTTGGCACACGTTTACCTGTTTTTTTTTTTTTTTTTCTAATTTATGGTTCCATTGCGGAAAAAGGTACGCTCCATAAAGATCAACAAACCATTCACTGGCCCCACCCGCGAGTACAACTGAGGACAACAATTCAGGTGCAGCACGCCTCGATGCCCCTCTCCGCAGAAATGCCTGGAGGGCGTCATGACAATACGAACAAAAACACACACACCCCACTTCTCTCCACCACCACCCCCCAAAAAAGAAGCAAATAAGCACGCCTCGATGCCCCTCTCCGCAGAAATGCCTGGAGGGCGTCATGACAATACGAACAAAAACACACACACCCCCCATCTCCAACCCCCACCCCCCACCCACACCCTAGGTTATACATCATAGACATCCTCCTGCAGCGAAAGCTCTGGTTTTGGGGGGTGGGGTTTGTTTTTGTTTTTGTTTTTTTGTTTTTTTTTGTTTTTTGTTTTTTTTTTTTGTTTTTTGTTTTTTTTTTTGTTGTTGTTTTTTTTGTTTTTTGTGTGTGTGTTTGTTTTTTTTGTTTTTTTGTTTTGTTTTTTTTCCTTGTCTGAAGTAGAAATGATTCATAGTGAAAGGGGAGCGGTCACCTCAAATGGCTGCTACTATGCCTGCTGTGGGAACACTGTTGAATGGTATCCACGTAAAAAGTCAGCGGTGGTTTTTGTATGATGTTCAATTTTCAAAATAACTAAAACTGCGCTTGAATTATCGCTTTGACCTCGAACTATCGCCATATTTAGGCACGGTTACCATGGTGGCAAAAAAAGAGACGATGAAAGAAAAAAAGCCAACGGCATGGATCTTTAGATTTATAAGTGCAGATAGATCTATTTTACAAAGCAGTTGCGATATTTGCATCTTGAGCAATGCTCAATGTGCATATTTTCCGTATATTGATAGCCTTATATATCACGAAAGTATCTGGAGGAGGTGAATCTCAATGCTGCTTCTGCTTCACTAATTATACCACATTTTGGGGAACTGTTTTGGCTGGAAATTCTACCAAAAAAGAACAAAAATGCACTGCGATGAAACTCAATCCGTGTTTCAAATATACGGCCGAAAATACTGTTACGCGCTCTTGTCTAGGTAAAGTTGTCGGTATTTTTTCTATCAACATGTCTCAAAAAGCAAGTGTAAATTAAGTCCATGTGACGATATTGTAAACAACGTTACCATCGGTGATCCAGCTGTGTCTTATCCAACAGTACAACACCCATCTTAGTGAATTATTGAAAAAAAAAACATGCTCCTTTAAAAAAAATAATAAATAAATAAAGGTCAGACCTTGTGCTAAATGGCTGAAGCAAACGTGAAAGATGAAAGTCAGAAAGATACTGACGCACTAGCAAACTTCAAATAGAGAGAATTTTGAATGTTGATCACTGCAGGACAGTCCAAGAGATTTTGAAGAAAGGAAGATGTCGATTCTGTAACAATATAATCAAGGATAATGCTTAAAACCAAAAGAAGCTGTCAAGAACATTTAAAAATAAAAGAAACATGCTCCTTTGAGGAAAAAACAAATAAAGTCAGACGCTGTGCTAAATGACTGACGCAAACGTGAAAGAAGAAAGTCAGAGAGATACTGGCACACTAGCAAACTTCAAAAACATGGAATTTTAAATGTTGATTAGTCCAGGATAGTCCAGGAGATTTTGCCGAAAGAAAGATGTGGCTTCTATAACAATATAATCAAGGATAAAGCTGGAAACCAAAAGATGCTGTCAAGAACAGTTAAAAAGGTTACATAAGAAATCAGCTACCCCGCTACCATACCATACTTCAGTGGAAGAACCAGCCAATAGCTTTGCAGATTTCTTCTCAGAGAAAATAACAATACGACAGAAATTATTACCCCATCGTAACAATGTTAAAGAAATCTTTGCCGATTGTGTGCTTTCGTTGACAGACTTCCAAGTAGCAACTGACGATACGGTTTCAAAAAAATAATCTGCTTCTAAGTCTTGCCAGTTAGATTCCCTTCCCACTTGGTCACTAAAATGTCACTTGACTAACTGCTCCCTGCCACCACAAATATAGTATTTTGGTCTTCACCATCTGCTGCCATCCGTGATCTACTGAAGGAGGCCCTGCTGACACCAATTTTAAAGACACCAAATATGGACCCTGGTGTGTTGAAAAACGTTCGTCCTGTGTCAAACCTGGCCTTTAATCATTTTCAAAGCTCACAGAGAGAGTCGTTGCTTGTATAACAACAAAGCACGTGAATCAACACCATATGTATGGGGACGTGCAATCGGCTTCAGGAAATACCATTCTACTGAAACATCATTGCTCGGAGTGCAAAATGACATCCTAAGAGCCATTGATAATAAAGGTGGGCGTTGTATCGTTGCTGCTTGATCTGTCTGCAGCTTTTGACACGGTCGATCATGACATTCTGCTTTCGAGACAGGCTATTATGACATTCTGCTGATCCTTATGTCCGATAGATTAGGCGCCAAGGGTGGAGCTCTCGTCTGACTTCATTCTTATCTGACGCACAGGGCACAGACATTGCTTTTGAATAAGCCATCATCACTTAAGAGACATCTGTACTCTGGGACGTCTCAGGGTTCAGATTTGGGACCTTTGCTATTTACTCTCTACACCGTGCTCTTGCTGAAATTATGCGTAAACACGATGTTGATTTTTGTATGTATGCAGATTATACGCAGCTGTATCTGACTTTCCAGCCAAAGCTACCCGCAGACTTTCCCGACGCCATAGGAGCCTCAAAGCGTGTGTGGAAGAAATAAGGCAATGAAATATCATCAAATATGTTAAAAGTTAACGATACGTCACAGTTGCTGGTGAGAAGTTCACACTCTGGTCCTTCAGTATTTGTCACGAATTTGACAATTGTTTGAAAGATGATGCTGCAGAGATACGCTTCCATGCATTTATCACATTTCGATCAGACTAGTGTAACCCTTCTTCATACAAATGGCAAAAACAGTATTCAAGCAACTACAATGTGTACAAAATACAGCTGTTCGAATTTTTGAAGCGAGAGTGGAAATATGAGCACATTACTCCTATTCAACGGAGTCCACATTGGCTGGTTGTGCATAAACCGTATTGTATACAAAGTTCTTCTTACCATGTATAAGGTTTAGCGTAATATAGCCATTTCATATATGTCTTGAACTTATTCATAGAAACACCTGTATTTCAGCAAATCAGAACAATTAATAATGGGAGTGCCTCGTTCAAATTTGACAAACTATGTTGATAGGGCTTTGCCAAAGCTGGACCAGTATTATGGAGCGGTATTCCATTTCCAAGACGTACTTCTTGTACTATGAATTAATTCACGTCTAGGTTGAAAACAATAATTTTTAATGATTATTTCTAAAGAACATGCAATTGACTTCCATGTTCTATCCAAAGCGCCTCTGCACATTTATGGTTTATGGCGCTATGCAAATTATGTATGTGTATATAAGTATTTAAATGTCTATGTTTGAAATTGTTTTGTAGTTTGCGTGTGGTCTTGGGTGTTTACTGTTACAGTTGAGCTATATTATTATTTTAAATACAGTTTATCATGTTTATGGGTCAAAATCTTCAAACTAGTCTGTAGAAGTTGTGCGTCGTCACTGCCGCAAAGATGGCGGCCTCTGGCCCAGACCTTTTTATAATAAATATGAGAATCAGTACACTGAGACACTGTTGTACCTTTTGGTTTACTTATCTGATCTGCATAATCTTTGCATACGAGTAATCCCATTCTTAACAAATTTCGGTGATTGAATTGTTCTGAGTGGAGTTTATTTTAGCTTTAATGCTTTCTTTGAAATTTAAAAGTATCTCTTAGTGACACCTACGTTTATAGGAAAACCTCATTTTACACACCCAAATATCACAAGGCAAAAATATAAGCACACTTCTACATGCACATAGATAGTTTACTCAATCTAAAATTATTGATTAAGTTACGTGTAGGGGCACATTGACACTTCAGCAAAATTTTAATTTTTATGTAACTTTAAGGCATGTAAATACATTTTTTATGATGTGTTTTAATTTGGCTCCTTTTCATCATTTTCAAAACAAGCATTAATTCTGTAACCCAAAGTCGTTTGCATCTTTGCTACCTGCACGTGGTGCGAACAATTTGTAGAAACATGTCAAAACACCTTTTTCAGAAAAGTATTTATATCTTTAAATCTACAGGTATTTCGGCCTTGCATCGCACACTTAGCACTTCTGATTATGTGAAAAACCTGTCGCAACTGTCGCGTCCAAATCATCAAGCGACATGAATTGTTTGCCTTTGTGAGTAAGATCGTTCTCCGTTGTGGAAAAGGTTTGCTTATTAAAACTAAGACAACTAATTTTTAATCTTGGCCATCGGAAAAATCTCCAGCAGTTGTAGTTGGATAGTAAAAGGATTAACATAAAGGTTCTTACCTTTGCTTTGCAGATTATGTACCTGTTCCTTGCATTCTTCTGATTCACCAATGAACTTTCCGTTTCATGTGCCTGTTTCTGAAATGCCGTGAATCAGCATGAGAAATGCGGAAGCGCCCCTTGGTCGCTTGCGTTAAAGAAGAAAAAAAATGCTAGAAGTTTGAAGGGTGTTGGCCGGTTTTAACGACACGTGTGTATCCAAAGATGGTCGTTTAACGCTCATCCTCCTGTGGGTAAAACTGAGAAACCTACACGTTTTACATTTAAGTTATATCAGCGTCTATCACAATTTACACTCTTGAAACGGAAAAGCCTAAACCGCGACTATACCTTGCATTTTCTAGCTTCAAACGATAACAGGATATACATTCTCAATAGGATTTAACAAACATTTGCCTAATGTCACACAGGTTCAAACTCTGTTGCAAAAGCCATGGACTGGGATGTTTTGGTCTTTTGATACCTGCCAGACGTTTCTTTTTAAAGTAACTGTGAATGCTCGTCATTGTTACAGTTTTACCGTACACATGTTCTGATGTGCCTCTGGATTAGCATATACTGTGATTAAAAAGTCATGCGTTACGGTTTTTGTGTGTAGACTACTCTATGTGGCTTTGTACGAACAGGTACTGTGATGAAAGAAATGGGCTGCATCCGGCATTTTCGAAAGAAGAGTTCTTTTGTGTACTTGTTTGGAGATACATTTGACACACAACCTCAGGTAAGACTGCCTTGCGAAATATACACCAGAACGGTAGCTTTAGCGAAGCATACCCAATACAACATCCACATATATATATATATATATATATATATATATATATATATATATATATATATATATATATATATATATATATATATATATATATATATATATATATATATATATATATATATATATATGTGTGTGTGTGTGTGTGTGTGTGTGTACAGAAAAACAAACATACCGGAGATATATATATATATATATATATATATAGTATACCCACTCAAGCGCTTTTGTTTAGTATTATTCGGACATATAAACGATTTACACGAGTTGATAAATGAAAGCCAACACAACACGTTGATATCTTACAAAATATTAATTTGCACACACGCACACGCACACACACACACACATGCAGACACGTCAAGAACATTTTTGGAAATAGAATTATTATTCAGTAACAAATATGTTCACCAATAGGTTCCGATAGTACAGAGAGCGTTAATGATGATGATGAAACGGAGAAATAAAGCTACCGAATTATTTATTTCGATATAGGTTTTATGTAATGTTTGTAATGTAAACTTTAAATTTCGTGTTTATTTGAAGAAAAAATCTATTGTTAACATACACTGTGGTTTTCGAAAAAGATGTTAGTTTGAGCGTGAGGACAGCTATGTCCAGTCAGTGAATTGTGCCTTGCAGTAATCACCTGAAGGAACTGTTCAGTGTTTCCGTTAACGACGAGTTCTGTGTCAAGTACCAAAGTGAACGGAAAATCACACCAAGAAAATAATTATCAACATCAGGGTCCCCATTGAGAAATCTTTGGCTTTGATTTTATTCCGGTTAAAGATGTCGGGGGGAGTAATAGAAAATTGACTTGCTTTGGGTTAACGCGATTTGTGGCGTGTGTGGACTCGAAAAATGTCCTTAGGAAAAAGATTGGAGAGGAGTATTCCGCCGCGTGTGATAAGGCGGCTACTAAACAGGTATGTGTATCTTCATGGATCTTGATTTCTGTTAAGTATGTGTCTCAACGCATACTTTCTAGTGCCCTGCAAAAATGCTTTATTCATTTATTTATTTATTTATTTATTTATTTATTTATTTATTTATTTATTTATTTATTTATTTATTTATTTATTTATTTATTTATTTATCTATCTATTTATCTATCTATCTATCTATCTATCTGTCTGTCTGTCTATTTATTTGTTTATTTATTTATTTGTTTGTTTATTTATTTATTTATTTATTGTTGTTTGTTTGTTTGTTTGTTTGTCTGCCTGTCTCTCTATCTGTCTGTCTATCTATCTATCTATCTATCTATCTATCTATCTATCTATCTATCTATCTATCTGTCTATGTATCTATCTATCTATTTTTGTGTGATTTTGTCCTCCATCTCTTTCAGACACTATCGTTCCGAAAAGTACCAAAGTTGGCAAGGTGATTGACCTAGTACCGAAATGAATCCCCTGGGTTGTAAAAGTCAACATGATGAAAGGTATGCAAGTTTAAACCTTTATCTGTTTAATGCTTTTAAAACTATTAAATTTAGAGGTACCATTGCAACTTTAATTCTTCCAAACTATTAAATTTAGAACCATTGCAACTTTAATTCAGACGTTTGTAATATAGGTGCATGTAAGAAACTATGAACAAATGTTGTAGAATTTTAATTTATGCGAATTAGGGCCACCTAAGAGATTAAATATTAAATATCATCAAAACTATTACAGGTAAAGGTACTATTCAAACTTTAATTCAGAGGTTTGTGCTATAGACGCATTCAATGGACCACAAACAAAAGTGTTAGAATTTTGAAATATGCAAAGTAGGGGAATATGAAAAGTTGAAAGATCTTCAAAACTGATATACATAGAGACTTATTATCTGTACGCTTGTGCTATGGGCACAATTAATGAATACTGTAGTTCTAGAAAATTTTCGCGCTCGATTCAATTTCGCGCTTTTCGCGCTACCACCCAAAGCGCGAAATTAAAATGTGCGAAAATAAATTGCAATGTATTACACTAAATTCAATGGCATTGGATTGCGTGAAATTAAAATGCGCGAAAATGTTGTTAATTTAAGAAAAATTGAGTTTGCGCGAAATTAAACACGCGTGAAAATTTCTAGAACTACAGTACCTTAAACCTAGGCAACAACACAAGATTAGTGAGAGATTTGTACACCTACATAAGAAGATAGACATGCAAGTATACATAGTAATAAATTATACATCTCTTTCTCCGTATGTAGGTGTACTAGTCTCTCACCTTTCTTGTGT
Organism: Hermodice carunculata; assembly: GCA_964020975.1. Taxonomy (NCBI): domain Eukaryota; kingdom Metazoa; phylum Annelida; class Polychaeta; order Eunicida; family Amphinomidae; genus Hermodice; species Hermodice carunculata. Next base: position 18,898,378 of record OZ026627.1, read on the forward strand.
CGTTGCATAAGTTTCAGGTATTGTATGTACATTGCACGAAACTTATTCTTTTATTATAGAATGTGCTCACGGCAGGCCATAAGTTTTCGTTTCTCAAAATGATATTCTCGTGGTAGACGTGAAAAGCATCTTTCTGTAGCACCTTTAGTGAGTTTGAAAGTAGCTGCAACATTTTCTCTTTCCTAGGTAACAATGGGTTTGGATCACCTTATAGACGACATCACTAAATTTTAATAAATTGAGTTAACAGGCTCCCGTAAACTTGGTGAGAATGTCCTCATCCGACCTGTACTAAGTTTGCTCATAAAAGTTACATGGTGCACGACATTTCCTGACTTTTAATGAATTAATGAAATAAAGAATCATTGAGAAGGGTGCATGTATATGCCAGCATTGTTATTATATGTGTAGCAGCAAATCGTATTGCCTTATATTTCAGTAAAGATGGATTCTAGGGCCATGGCGACGAATAAAAACTTCAAAAAAGAAAAAAGGTATAGACCCATATCTTCTACATGAATAGCGAAACAGACCAAGCCCATATTAATCCTTCTCCATGGCGCAGACGTTGGCGTAGTTTTTCCAACCTAATTGGCTGGTGGAGGAAACCGAACGATTCGCAAAAAAAAAAAAAAAAAAAAAAAACACTGCACAGTCTGGATAACCCAGTGTTAAGCACTCACAGGAAATTACCCATAGGTTTATTTTGGTATTATTGATTTTGCCCTATAGAGGTCAACTTGAGATCACTGACCTTCCAAGTTCTTGTTTGTCCTAAACTATTGGCCAGGTCCTTCTTGCAGCTTGATGTGGACATACACTATGTGTATGGCAGTGGTTCTGCACATCCTACTCTGTTGTATATATTTGTCTGTCTGTCATTCGGCCATCCGTCATCTCTTGAATATGACCTTTTTGACCTATTCTCTGAAAGCCCTTACCAGATATTGTATAATTCAAATTGTAACAAAATTTGACTGTGTGTTGTTTCTGTTAAAATCGTGAATTTAAATAATGTGAATATTACTGCTTAAAAAATACCAATACAAATATGTATAGATATGCTTTAGGCAAACTACGAAACACTATAAGGTGGTTCAGTATAAAGATGAATTTTAAAAACCTAAATCTGTAAGCCTAAGTATCGTTTGAACACTACCAATGACGATAATCAAAAGTCCTATTCTGTATCATTCACTGAAAAAACTGCAGAGTGCTAGGTCATTACACGAGTTAATGGTATATTTTGTGAATCAACAATTCATACTCATCATATTTGAAATTCAGAACAAACTTTGAGGCCTTAGTGGGCTTTATATTAAATCGGGGGAAATTTTGTAACTCTCCACGTTATTTACAATGATATCTTTTGAGTGGTAGAATAACGATCCAGACAGATAAATGCAGTTATATGAAAACTGCGACTCTGGTTTCGGTTTTCGGGTTGACAATAGAAACAGTGCTCTGATCAGGTAGCAAAATGTTCGGAACACACACACACACACACACACACACACACACACACACACACACACATACGCACGCACGCACGCACACACACACACACACACACACACACACAAATGGCCATTACTTTCAAACAGGTGGAATGGTTCATTTGAATCGGACGTCTCGGTTTTCGTCACTGTCGTGAACTGTTTGTCATACAATCTGGTAACTCAAGTACAGGTCCAAATGCGTTCCTGCACTCGCGTTGATTTCTCCGCGTCAGTGCTCGTAATGACTACAAAAAGTTGTCAGACATGACTCACCTCACACAGGGGCACTCCTGTGGGCGGTTGTTTTTTTGCTTTTTTTTTTTTCTTCTTTTTTTAAAGTTACAAAACGACTTTGCAACTGCAGATAATGTGCCTTCATTGGGAAATGAACTCTGGTGAGTGCACTTCGGAAACAAGAGACAACTGTTGAATGCTGTTCGTGTGGCTTTTGAAACTGGGTTAGTCCTTTTGGTGTCAGAACAAAGATAGTGGTACTTTTTTTTCAAATTGACCATTAAAATGAGCCATACCCGTTGATTTAGCAAGGATTAATACTGGTTGTGCTTAATACAGTCAGTAACGAAGTCAATAAACGCATTGTCTACAAACGCAACAAATTTACCTGACTAACAGACAACAAGTTACATTGCTAATCGTCTTTTACATTGCACGTAAGGTACAGATATACAGGTAATGTAGTAAGCGTTTCAGGTGGTGATACATATATATTATATGTATATTAAAACCTGTCCTTATGGACACCTCAGTAATCTGGACACCTCTGTAATGTGGAAAGGTTTCCCCCGCCCCGAATATCAATGTCATTTTCATCTAAGGGACACTCCTCTACTGAGGGAATCTACGACAGTTCGTTGTAATCAATATTGCCGACATTCAACTTCGCCGTGATATTAGTTGATCACATGGACCATTCGCTAGTATAAATACATGGTCGTAATTCAGCTAGTCGCAGTACATTTCGTCGTAATATAATGAAGTCGAATGGTCATTTGGTCGCAAATAAAACGGTCGAAATGAAATATTGTCGCAAACATTTTAAAATGACGTAACAACGAATTTATGTGAATCGCATCATGGATACACGCCGAAAATGCAAAGTTTCGAGATTTGCCTTTATATCCTTCCAAAAGCTGATTTGGTCCATGAACGCTGCATGGGGGCTTATGCTCAATGCATCAATTGTGCTGACCCCTCTAAGGGAGAATCGAGCAACCGGAGTTTCGGTTTCGGCTAGGCCTAGTGAGGACATCTGTCTAATGTGTATTCAAGACACACATCATAGTCCCAAAGGCAAAATTAACTTGCCTAATGTGGACATAAGGTATACAGTGGTACCTGCTGTATGTGGCCATCCCTTCTGCCAAGAAAAAGTGGCCACATACGCAGGTGACCTGTCACCACAGGTAAATTGTACAAAGAAATTGACTCCTATGTCTAAGCCTAATGACCAAAAAAAAGCAATGCGGTTGCTCATGTTAGTGGTTGCATACAGCAGGTACCACTGTATAAAATAATGCCAGTCACAATAAATTCCCTTCTTTTCAATTTTCAATAGCCAGTTGGACAGGTATATGCAATGATCATACCTAAACAAACGCAGGCAGCTGGAATCTCTGTCACAGGCCACTGACTTAGGCATTTTTTAACTTGATTGAAGTTATCCATAGTCAGTAAACCGAGTAGGCTGTAGACAATGTGTAAACAAACATTTGGGTCTTAAACCATCATCAAAAGGGATTAATTCTTGAGTTGAGTAAGTAGGGTTATCACAGTAACTCACTCAATCAAATAAAACAACTCAATTAAAAAATCATTATCCTGAAACAAAGATTGGCACAGCTTGCTCACTTTTTTATTCTATCTATTTATTCATTTTATTAGTTTATTATTATTTTTGTGATAAAACTGTATATCAAAACCTTGTGTCAGTTTTTTTATTACGATGCATAAGGGGTTTAATTGCCATACACATGTATATGTATAAGCTTACATGTACATAGGAACAGATATATATGCATGCACATGTATATAGAGATCGCAGAAGTTCAGCCACTTCCTAATGTGGACACCTGTAAATTGTAATTGTGGACCATTCTGCTCAGTCCCAATGGTGTGCGTAATTGACAGGTCTCTCTCTCTCTCTCTCTCTCTCTCTCTCTCTCTCTCTCTCTCTCTCTCTCTCTCTCTCTCTCTCTCTCTGTTGATTGTAGGCGCATTTTCTTTGTGAAAATACTTTGTAATTGTAGTTGTCAATTTTCCTCATAGTCCTAGAAATTGAATCTACCTGCACCCACTTTTAGAACTCGCTGTTTAAAGTGAAAAGTTCCTGGGTTGTAATGAGGTCTTCCGAGAGATGCGTAAAAACATTTTCGCAACTGGCACGCTTGGCCATTTTATTTTTCGTATCACCATAGTGGAAAAGCTCTTATTTTCTGTGATTCGTATTGGCCATTATTTTGGAATAAACTTATTTTTTGTATGCCACATTGAAACATAATCATACACAGGACCAGCGTAATGGGACACCCCCCCCCCCCCCCGCCCTCTCCCATTCCGTTTTGTATTGCATGTATTTGCTGTATCAAAAAAGCAACAAACATTCAAAGTCGACAACTTTTGGTCACGTGTTCATCAGGTGGAGAATAACAAGAATCAAATGAACTTTCCATATGTGTAATCAAATATACCTATGTATATCTACATCTACAATGAAATGCACCTACCATACAATTTAAATCTACACTCAATTTCACCTATCATATCCGCATTTTTTTCTTCTGTTCTGATTTCTTGGGAGATTGAAATGTCCAAATGCTGCTAATTAGTATGTGGGCTGGCACTAGAAGCATTGCAACAGTAGCCAACTTCGCTAACGTAATATAAATCTGTTTAGCTGCATGCTGATTATATTAGCCAGAGCCGTGAGCAAAATATAAATTTTGAAATAAATTTTAGCTCATAAATCTAAACAATTGACTGAAATATCCTGCATATAAGGATCAAAGTTAGATTAAATTATGAGCTATCCTTAACCAATTTGGCTAAAGCGTACAAGAGTTTTTACCCAAGTCACCTCTTCTTAGCGACTGGCTTTGGCTAGGAAGCAGTACTACCCTGGAGTGAAATGACGGAAATATATAAACTATGGGAATGAAATCAGGAGAGCAACATCCTGACATATGCATTGCTTTCCGCCTGCTTCATTCATTCATTCTTTCGTCCATCCATCCGTTCGTTCATGCGTTCATTTCACATATACATGAGTATTGCTTGCAAGTAAATATGCACGCATTCAAAATGGGCCCAAAATGTTTACCTCAAGGCTTATGCTATTGGCGTATCATACGGAAAAAATCCGCTGATTTTTTTAACGTAGGTAATGTGTGTTTCATTATGCCATTCTTATATTCAAATCATCCGCAAGGTCCAGACCATTATACAGGTAATTGCACCCATATGCCCAGTGTCACACCCACACGCCTTGTGTCGGCCCCCCACGCCAAGTGTCACACCAACACACCCAGTGTCACACCAACACACTCAGTGTCACACCAACACACTCAGTGTCACACCAACACACACACACACACACACACACACACACACACCCATGCCCAGTGTCATCCCCCACACACCACAAGTGCCACATCCACTCATCCGCCCACACACCCAAAGTATCTCACCCACATGCCCAGTTTAACACCCACAAGATCAGTGTCATCATCTACATGCCCTCCCATGTCCACCCTGTTTATATGCTGCTGGGTCCCCCCTCCCCCGTACAACATTAAGCAGAAGCTATGATGATGTCTGTGGGTGTTCGTTTACTATATTTAACCATTGCTTTCAAATCTCTTTCGAGAGGAAATGCATGGGCCTTTTAGTTGTTGTTGTTGTTGTTGTTGTTGTTGTTGTTGTTGTTGTTGTTGTTGCTGTTGTTGTTGTTGTTGTTGTTGTTGTTGGGAGGCCGCATGCATCAAGAGCGAGTGTGACCACCACGCTTCTGTGAGCAAGCTTGATGACCTCCGCCTGGGGAATTTAGTCCCACTGGTATGTGAGCCTCTGTGCCAGTTGGTCCACGATGGGTGCCTGTTCTTCATACCATTCCCTGATTGGACGGCCAAGCACATGCCACAAATGCTTGATGGGGGACAGGTCAGGAGAGCGGGCCGGTCATGGCAACAATGGGATATTGCGTTGCTGTAGATACTGCATGCTGACTCGAGCAGTGTGTAGTCGTGCGTTATCCCGTTGAAATAGTAGCTCTAGATATTGTTGGACCCGTTCTTCAACTGTAGGCAGGATCTCATCCTCGTAGCGCTGGCCTGTTAGTATGCCCGTACTTTTGCTGTAATAGGAGGCATTCATATTTAACTGCGATCCTGCACACTTCCTGTGTTGCCAGGGCAACAGACTGATGCTTCCACCATGATCAGGGCAGATTGGTGTTATATACTACATAAACATCCATAAATAACACCTTTTCAACCAAAAAAGAGCCCATTTCTAATTGTTTTAGGCATCCTTTATGTTTCAAATATATGTTAATACATTTTCTTAAGATTATCGTCTGTTTGTGTTGTTCAATTTGTTGAGAAAGTACTTTTGACGATGCTAGATACATGGATCTGCCGTGATGCAGGTGGTTCCCTCTTTTGCTCAATAGGTGTTACAGTAGGACTGCATTCAGATATGAATACATCCTATTGCCCCCCACCCCACCCTACCCCTACCCCATCATGGCAATGCCCCTGCCGTAGGGGTCATTTTTAACCACACATCCTTCTGTGAAACTCTCGGAAGGTATTTGTCGCACCTTTCATCTTCGTTTGCGAAAATCCAAGAAGAATCGGCTTTCATCTGACTGCATCACGCTGTTCCCTTGATTTCCGGTCCAGACTGCTTGTTCCTAACACCACTGTACCTGCAGGACTGAGAGGGATGCAAATGGCAGGATGGTATGCCCTCAGTTTGGTCAGTACTAGTCTCTTTTTAATGGTAGACTGGGATAATCTGATGTTGCAGACCTCGGACCACTGTTGAGGATACATTTCAGCAGAAAGAAACCTGCGCCTCTTCACAAACTGGATCAAGTATCTCTCCCATCTGACAGTCTTGGTCACCCCGATCCAGCCTTTTACTTGCATACTCCGGTTTCCTGGATACAGTTCCACCACCATTTTACCGATGGCCTGGAACACCCCATTATTCTGGCAACCACCCGCTGCCAAAGGCCAGCCCCCAACATGCCAATGAGTATGCCCTTTAAAATTATGGCAGTTGTGAGTGACCTGTACGCTGTAGCATTATGGATTCACATAGATCCCATGCAGTAGCGCCATCGCCCTTTATAAAGCCAATTGTCACCCCAATACCAGACACACTTTTTGCACATCTCTGGCGGTTGTCTTGTGTTTAGCAAAATTGTGTGTGTGTGTGTGTGTGTGTGTGTGTGTGTGTGTGTGTGTGTGTGTGTGTGTGTGTGTGTGTGTGTGTGACTGCTCAGGCATACACTAAGCTATTCTGTTGCTGCTACATAATATTTCATGCGACACCCATATTTTCCATATAAATTAAGGCGTATTTCAAGCGGCCCATGTTAAACCAATGGGAGTGACATGCCCCTCACCCTCCCACCCCACCCCCGCAGTGTATATTCCACATTTTTGCATGTATGCTGTAAAAGCATAAGATGTTCTGCATGGGCAGACACAGTAGTATCCCACTACCAGTGTTGTGTATTTCAGTTCATGCCAGGGTAATAATTTCCATCGCCCTCTCAGTCACAGAACTTCGGTTTGACCACAGTGACATGTGTTGGTCAATGCAGGAATGAACCATGTCAGCCTGGCAGGCAATATAATTTTATTTTCTGTTGTAATCAAAGTTGAAGAATTAGAAACAATATACAAATAAGATATTGGCGCATATTGAAGCGGAGGTATGAGTTGCTTTGAATGGGAAGCTTTGTGGCAAACTATGTCTGCTCTAGGTCAATATTTTGCCAAAAAGTCTCTACAAATAGACCATAGTTTTCAAAATAACTGTTTCACATTTCCCTAATTAAAGTCCAAATTTTCAAACTTCAGCATTTTGACTAATTTCGTCCTGTAGGCTCAAAATTTTGGTTGCGTTCCTGGTGTGAGTTACAATTGTGTGAAATAATATTTTCATGAGGATTTAATCTTGTGAGGGTTGAGAGCACACACCAGGTTGAGGGCACCATCCTACAAAAAGCTCGGCAAGAAACTCCTCATGGCCGGGAAAACAGTCTCCATCACCTACAGTATCCATCATAGGCAACTAATTCATATTCGTACATAAGAACATGAAGCATACTACGTTCCACCTACATTGATAATTGCTAAGTTAACAAAGCCGCCCACACCCCACTTAAAACAAATGATGTGAGATAATCTTAAGTACTTGGCCATCATTGAAAGCGGTTGAAACCTCATTTTTCAGCCAAAGCATCATCCAGAAAAAGATAAAGCAGTATGCGAGGATGTGATTTATTTGTGCGAGCTTGCCCTTTGTAAACGACAAAGTGCTAAATCCATCAAGAAAACTGTGAGCGCTTCAAGGTGAGTGCTAAATCCATCAAGAAAACTGTGAGCGCTTCAATGTCTAACACCAAAGGCACAAATGAACAAATAAATAATACTCGTTACTTTATGCACATATCGCGAAGACAAGGAGGTCCAGCACAACCAGGTGAGGAGCCAAAGTCAATGTCGTGGAAGGAGCAGAGGTCGCGGTGTCGTGGAAGGAGCCGAGGTCGGTTTCGTGAAAGGGGCCGAGTTCAATGGCGTGGGAAGAGCCGAGTTCAATGTCGTGGAAGGAGCCGAGGTCAATGTCGAGGATAGAGCTGAGGTCGGTGTCATGGAAAGAGGCGAGGTCGGTGTCGTGGAAGGAACCGAGGTCCATGTCATGAGAGGAGCCGAGATCCATGTCGTGGAAGAGGCCGAGGTCAATGTTATGGAAGAAGCCGAGGTCAGTGTCGTGGAAGGGGCCAAGGTCAATGTCATGGAAGGAGCCGAGGTCCGTTGCGTGGAAGGGGGCGAGGTCAATGTTGTGCTAGGAGCCGATTTTGGTGTCATGGAACGGGCCGCGGTCAGTGTCGTGGAAGGAATCGGGGTCGATGTCGTGAAAGGGGGCGAGGTCAGGGTCGAGGCCGTAAGGACATGCAGGCCTAAGTGTGAACTGAACATGTGAGACTCAAATCTCTACATTATGAAACTTTGATTAATATAGTGAATGAGATATATGCGACTAAAGTGAATGTGAAAAACTTACGATGTAGGTCAGCATGATCGGGACTGCGAAACGATCAGGCAAATGAACATATTCCCTTTTCAAGAGTCAGATGAGGTCCAGCTCATATAAAGGCACCGCAGGCTAAGTGGTTGAAAAACCTTTTTTTACATGGACAGGGACGAAATACTTGTGCACATTGGTTGTTCCTTCTCCACGTGCAAAGGAATAATAAGTAACTTTACCAGTGGCGCCACACAATAAACATTTTCTTTTATATTTCATACTCTTGTTCCAATTATAGGAATAATCTGTATGGCAGATATATATATTAGATGCAAGGGTGTATTTGCATCGCAAATTACTGAGCATGTAGCAGAAAAAGACTTTCAAATTTATATCTGTGGGCTTTAAAGCTTTAATCTCTGATTAGCGCAGAGTGATAAATTTATAAAATGTCTTTAATTGACCATTATCTTCAGAGTCCAATATTTTTCAAAATACATACCCAAACTTTAAGATACTTTGCACAACTATTAAAGCACCCCATTATTATATCTCTTAAGTTTGAGATCAATTGAGTGAAAATAAAAGTCCGTTGCTAGGCAGATACTGATTATTGGTACTAAAACTTTCTTACATTTCAGACTTTAAATGTCCATAACTTCACTAATTTTCAAGGCTCAGCCTTGAATGATACATCATAAGAAAGCCCATACCTATGTTTTTAGAAAATGTAGATAGTTTTACACATGTGCTGCGGGGAGGGGGGCCCTTATGCCTGGTTTTGTGGTAGAGAGTCTCATTTATACGGTTCGCGGCACATTTTCACGTGTTAACTGACACATTGCCATCTCTTGGATGTATTGTGCAACAATGAAGCCAATCATTCATTAACGTGAGATTAATTATTGTAGTTTTTTTCCAAATTTTTCGCTTCGCATTTATGTTCCCTGGGAATTTGAAAAGGAAAGTTATTGTTAGATGGAGCTGTATTTATTCAACTTGAGTATGTAGTCCAGAGGAAAATTGACATGTACCGTATTCGTCAGCACCAGATGAAGTTTCAACAAGGTCGAAATACAAAAGCATAACTATTTTCATTAGAAGGATGTTAATATTATGTTTTGCTTGCGCCCACTTTTATAAGAAAAGTTTTGTCTTGATTTTTTTGTGTTATCCTTAGTGAAACATACTGTGTGAGACCAGGCATACACAGTGAAACCTGCGTATAGTGCACACCCTTGTGAATGATAAAAAGTGCCCAATATAGGTAGGTCCCCAGTGACAACCGCAAAAAATAAGAAAAGAAATTGTTTTAAAAAACAGTATCAACTCTTTCCAGGTTTTCACAGAAGCGCAGCGCTTACACAATATCCACTGAAGATGTTTGACGCAGACCGAAGCTCACTTTCCAGGCAATAAGTGCGAATACTACTGGAAATTATCTTTCGTATTTTGTTTCACTCAATACATATCTTGTTTTATGCTGTGTCCCTTGTGAGAACAAGGAACTGCTCGGAGAGGGCTACCCACGGTAAAAAAAACAACTCTTAACTATAATTAATCATTAGACAAGTTTACAAAAGCCGCACGACTCATGCAGACAGTTTTCTGTGCCCGAATATGTCATTAGATAGGGTCACTGGTACCTGGATGCTGCGAGCAGAGATCAGGTTTGTAAGTCCTGAGGGTGTCGAGGTTTTTTTTCCTCTTGGTGCAGACTGGCCCGCCTCCTAGTGTTAAATATTGGCGTTGCGATGCTATGGTAACAATCATTATTTATAAACTAAGTAGTGTTCATTGGTAGTCGAGGTGCCATTCCGTCTGTGAGCCTAACTATTTTCGTGCATATAGCAAACCAGATGCAAGCTTCCCGACCTGATTCCTTTTTATATTCACTGGGAGTCAGATTCATGTGATGCCAATTTATTTTACTTTCTTTCACTGTAGTGAGAAAGTAAGTTGTATGTTTAGATGCTATTTACGGAACAACGGACTCTTAGAGATTTGGAAAACATATGGGATGATGAATTCCACACTTGCCCGATCTCAATGTTATAATGCTGTCTTCATTAATTCGTAGGCCCCCGCTAACCCCGAAGGATTTATCATTCACCACCACCCCATAAATTGGGACTGGGGAATGAACACTGAGCAAATTTCTCAAATTTTCCGTAACGTCTGAAGTGAGGAAAAGCCAAAGATGCTATATGAAGTAACATATGCTTGTTGTGAAACGTGATGATGACATTGTTCGGAGCACAGGCGCCTGGAGCCAGAGGGCGCTCCAACGAGCGCACAGACACACACCTGAACTAGAGGTATTCAGGTGTGTGTCTGTGAGCTCGTCCGAGCGCCCTCTAGCTCCAAGCGCCAGTGGCTCGGTGTGTCAAAGAAGAGAACTCAAAAGAAATCAACGTGTGAGAAGAAAGATGACAACAAGAAAAACGAAAAAATATAAGAAAGAAGGCTTACTAAAAGTATAGAATTTTATTAAAATGAAATACATTTTGACATCATGTACAACACCTTGATATTATTATTACCTTCAGAATTCATTAGTTTGTTTACTTTGAAAATTATGAAATCAGTAATAAGAACTGACGCCGTATGCGACCCAACGGTTTAAACACAGGGACATTGGGCAAAGGTGTAACGACGGCATGTAAATAAGCTACACGAACTGAATTGGCATTTTCACGAAGCAAAAGTTCTGACCGTCATTCAGAAAATGACAAAATAAAGCTCCTGCTGCAACTGGATTTGGGACTGAACCGTTGTCAGTTATGGCATGAGCGACCGTGCGTGCCATAACGATTTTATATCATTTTAAAGGTACACGCCTAGGCATAAACGCTTTTCTTTTTAATGCCAAATTTTTCCTCGTCGGCAAAGCGGCTCTCATTCTTAATTGCAAATATTAGTCGTCTGCTTCAAAATAAAAAGGAGGCTACCATGTTACAACACTTAAGCTCCGCCTACCGTGGTATTTACGGATTTCGTACACCAAGGCACAGCGCCTACGCCCGCCTACTGTTGTGTAAGAAATTTCGAAAACAACCTTTATCTTATCAAGGCACTCTATTTGGCTTCAATATGAATTAAAAAATACGTTTCTTCAGTCCATCTATCTCTGTCGTGAGTCTTGCGTTCCCACAAAAGAGGGTCTTATTGACGTTTGACTGCTTTACGGACAAACATCAGGGCTTCATGATAAGTCTGGTTCTGTATATTTAACATTTCTTGTGTATTTGAAAGGGGTGGATGGACAATGTTGTATTTGTGTCTTTTTGCCCAGAACCACTTCCTAGTAGTCAATATCCTATTCCGCAGTTCGAACTCTTTACTCTCCATAAGCTAACCTGTCCCTGTCTAACCTGTATATATATGTAATTACTATTGTCTATATTGCACACGTTCCTCTGTAAAATTTTGACATAGGCTGTATCAGCCCAAATAAATTAAAGGGTCTTCAGCGGGTAACTACTCAACATGTTTCGGAGCCTTTTACCCGTACACGTCTCTCTGAGTAGCGGCTCCTTGCCTAAGCTAAATATTCAGCAAAGACAACCCACATAATAATGTGATCCTTTTTTTGAATGGCTGAATGTTTTCTTTTAGTTTTTCTGAACAACGTTGATTTGCACTATATACCGTAGACTACCTTCAGAGCCAATTGGATATTCTTGAAGAATTATTGTGACATGTCTCGAATGAAAATGAAGTTGACTAAATAAAAGCCAGTAGTCATCAAAACAAGGGGACTATTTACCCAGAAATGCAAAGTCGTGCGGTATACAGCAGAAAATTATATGTTAATCTTATAACCGTTTAGCTATGATATCACTTAGATTGTCCTAGTCAGCACCTACCACAACCATGACACGCATCAAACGGTAGAGCAATGCTACAACGTGCACAATGCTAATTGAGCAAAATATTTTTAAAAATAATGTTTGGCCGACTGATTTCATCAATGCAGTTATATCCGTTGGAAATGGGGGTTGATGAAAGTAAGATTATTCCGAAGGTGTCAAACCGCATTGTCTATAATCCAAAATATTGTTAATTAGGTTATAATTTTGGTTGCTTTTATTAAGATGTCAATGGTGTAACTGCAGATTCACGTTTTTTTTATTGAATATTAGATTGATGCACTCATGTTATTTTAGAGTTGCAAAAAAGCATTGGATGAAGTGTGTCTCACTGCCACATCAGAGAATTGAGTTAATAATGCACTTTTAATGAGCTTATTAGTACATTGCTTCCAATATTTACATCGTAAATGGATAAAAATGCCTGCAAATCCGTCGGACAGTCTTTAAGAATGGGCGAGTGGGGTGAACACATGGCCAGAATCATTCTCCTAGGGGCCACCTGAACTGGTAAACCTTATCAGTTCTACCATCTCAAAATAGTGTATGTGAGTGAAATGCATGAGTGAACATGAAGAACAATAGAAAGTCCTGCAAACTTTAATAAATTTGAATAAAGTATATATGCCACTATTGGTTTAAACATATTTTATTCAAAGAAGCAATCGGGAAGGAGGGCATGGCCCTATGTTAATCCCTCTCGCAAGAAAAGGACGCATGCACAGTACAAATGAAACAACACGCCACAGAACAAAGTGAAGTAGACACCACAGTCACAAAGCACAGATAGGGGGCTCGCTTGAACTAGCGGATGGTAATATTGTTTACATGTAGTAAAATAATGACAATAATCGTCCTCATAGTATAGATTATATTCTTGTTGCAATCATAACCATTACCATAAAGCTACTAGATCGGCGTTTCAGGTCCAAAGCGTTTGCTCTTCTCAATGAATTCCTGTACTGCTAAAAATATTATAATATTTTGGTTTAAATCACATTCACTGTTTCCAAATAATAAAGCATTTAAACAAAATGGAGCCAAGACATCGATAGTGGTATGTAAGACGTCACGAGCAACGGTATATCGGGGGCAGGTAAGGAAAAAATGCCACACGCTTTCAGAAGCAGAACCACATGAACAGGCTGGTGAATCTGTAACGCCGATTTTGAACAGGTGTTCATTTAACTGACTGCGACCCATGCGCAACCTGCAGTGTAAGATAGATAATTATCTTTTGCCGACAACTAAAAGCTCTGGGTATTTTGCGGGGTGCGCGCGGGGTTGGAAGAGTTTCTTTTTGAATTGTGCCAAGGTAGGTAAATTACGAGTTTCTAATGGCAAGTGATTCCATAACCTAGTTGCAGATGGGAAGAAAGATTTATCGAAAAGAATTGTCCTAGTATTGAATAGTTCAGGTAATTCGCGGCGTTCTCTGAGGTTGTAAGGGGGGTTATTATTGATACCTGTTGCATTTGGCAAAGCATTAAACAAATAATCAGGCGTTAATCTTTATACAATTTTGTACATCATAATTAATTTTGATTTCTCTCGTCGTTTAGACAGGGTCTCCCAGCCAGTTTCTTCATATAGTTTAGCGTTGGGAGTAGTTTTCATTGCTGCAGTCACGATACGAGCCGCAGTCATTTGTAAGTCCTCCAATACTTTTTCCTTAGCCAGTGCACAACCATCCCAGACGACACTACCATACTCCAAAACAGGTCTCACACAGGATTTATAAATAACTTCAAGAGTATCACGATCAAGGGTATACTGCAGAGATTTCATAATGTTTGAGTGTTTTGTAGCTTTAGTAGCTATATGTTTAAAATCACGTTGCATTTTAGATCAGATTTTAAAAAGAGGCCCAGGTGTTTGTGTTCAGACACGTTCTCCAATTGGTGCCCTTGAAAGATAAGGGGTGGATGGTCGGGGGTTTCCTTCTTAAAGAGATGAGCATGGAATCTTGAGGGCGTTAAAAGAAATTAACCATTCTTTGGACCATTCATCTAACGAGGAAAGATCGCCGTTAAGGACAGTAGCTGCGTATTCAGGATCGTCAAACGTGAGGTAGAGAGATGTATCATCGGCAAAAAGCTTTACTTCTGCGTTAACAACATTTACAATGTCATTGATATAAGTTAGAAACAGTAAGGGACCTAAAACAGATCCTTGTGGAACACCAGCAGTTATGTATCCCCAATCGGATGACTGTCCATTCAAAACTACTCTCTGCCTTCGGTCCTGCAAGTAGTCTCCGAACCATGACAAAAGATTATCAATTATGCCATTTTTTCCAACTTATATAAAAGACCGTTATGCCAAACCTTATCGAACGCCTTACTTATATCTAAAAAAACAATTCGTACATCTTTTTGCTCATCGACAGCCAAACATAATTCGTGATATAGCAAAAGTAATTGGTTTACTGTAGAATCGCCAGGTATAAAACCGGACTGGTTTGCAGAAATTACCATATTATCCCGAAAGATTTTGAATACATGTTTGAAAACAACTTTTCCAAAACTTTTCCCGTAGAACTTAGAAGAGATATGGGGCGATAATTCGTACATAAATTGTCATCACCCTTTTTGTGTAAGGGTGTCACATGAGCTTCCTTCCACATAGAAGGGAAATGTTTTTTGTTCAAAGATAGGTTAAATAACTTGGTGAGAGGTTTGTAAATAATAGGTGCAGCTTCTTTCAACAACGTAGGGCTTATTTCATCGGGACCAGTTGCTTTGGAGGTGTCAAGCCTTATAGGTACGTCAAAAACTTCTTTTTCACTGATATTCAGATTTCCAATTGTTCTGATAGGGTGATCCGCAGGTGTGGGATTTCGGACTGTGGTGGTGTCGAGTAGGCTTTGATATAGGAAAAATGAATTGAAAATTTCTGCTTTAGATGCACTATCAGATATATGCTTGCCTTCGTACAATAAGGATGGTATAATATGACGATGATTTCTATTTAAAAAGTGTTTTACGGTCCTCCACCAGACTTTATCCTTCTTCCTGGAATTTTTTAAGGAGTTGTTTAATGTTTTATTATATCCTTCCTCAGCCAAACGTAAGTGTTCTTGATATTGGTTGCGATGTTGGTTGTAAATAGCCCACAGCGCGTCTCAATTCGGAGCATTGTTACCTTTTTTAGCTTTGGAATAAGAAAGCATGACCTTGCGCTTTTCAGCACGCAAAGCAGATGTGTACCACGGTAAGTCGTTAGGACGGATAGTAACTTCTTTATTTGGAATACACTCTTTGGCAGCATGCAAAAAAGCTTTTGTCCAGTTATTACAACACTCATCAACATCGTCAGATATTAAAAAGTTATCCCAGGTAATTATGCTTAGGTTGTTGCGAAAATGATCAAAATTTGCCTTACCATATTCCCAAATTAGTCTTTTATAAGCGGGTTCCTTTTTACGTCTAAACAGTAATTTTGCGGACACTATACTGTGATCACAATTGGCAATGGGTGGTAGAACGTCAGGTTCATAGATATAATTGGGGACATTGGATATAATTTGATCCAAACAAGTGGAGCTGTTATTAGTTATGCGGGTGGGGTCCTTGATGTGAGGGACCAGGAAGTTCGCTGTACAGAATTGGTCAAGTTTTTTACCAGGTGCTGTTGGCACTATTGACTTGGCATTTCATCATTGAAGTATGTAAAGCAATAAGTGTGACTGAAAAACTATCTTTTCAAAATTTTTCATACAAAGTGTATCCCTGGTTTCTGTGGGCATTTTAAGGGAAAATGTACATATTCCTAGTGTATTTCTTTGTAAAATACCCACACCCTAGCAGGATATCCGGCAAGACCATTGGGACGTGAGTTGTGTATTCAGCTATTAACAGGCTAATTAAGCCATTGTTCTTGTATACTCGCACATGGGTTTTTTTTTTTTGCTTTAAGGTTCCGTTCAAAGTATGCTTAGGGGGGAAACAGCTTGACACGTCCCTGAGAGACGAAATTGAGGTAAAAATATCACTCCCTGCCTTATTAAATTGTTTAACTTGTCTCTTAATAATTCTAAATTTCCATTAGAATAAAATAAGCCCACGTGTGACCGATCTTGAAAAATGGATCACAAGAACATTGGAAAAATACAGACCCACTTCGCCCCTAAGCTGTGTAGGTAAAGTTTTTAAACGAGCAGTTTTCAAACATATGCTCAATTTTTTCCGGGACAACTATGTCTTCTCTGAAAACAATATTGTATTTGTGTCTTTTTGCCCGAACCACTTCCTAGTAGTCATTACCCTTTTCCGCAGCCCGAATGGTTTATGGCTTTAACCCTTGTGACGGCACTGTTAATCAAACAGTTTTTCTATATAACGAGTTTACCGAAGCTCTTGATTTGGAAAAAGAAGTTCGTGTAGTCTGTTGTGACATAACAAAAGCTTTTGACAAAGTACATGCTACGGGTTGGGTTTACAAGATGAAGAAAGCAGGGATTCGTGGCAATTTATTGAAAAGGGATTGAATATTATCTTCATGACAAGCGTCAGCTCGTAGTTATCCAAGGTCAGGTGTATACTTAGGGCAATATCGAAGCAGGCGTCCCACAAGACTCAGTACTAGGCCCACTCATGTTCTTGATCTATGTCAGTGACGTTGTAGATACAGTTAAGTCAGAATTCGTCTTTTTGCAGACGCTGCAACAATATATATATATTCAAGTGCACAATCCAGCAGAAGGGACAAATACTTGAACACATGATCTCTCCTCCATGTCTGATTGGGCAAAACAATCGTTGGTCAGTTTCAACCCAGCAAAGACCAAATCATTACTTTTTACTCGTAAAAAGAGAACTGTTGATCATCCTGATTTACTGTTTCAAGAAACACATTGAAAACTATACACACAGACGCAAACAAAAATTAGTCTTCATTTACAAAATAGTAAATGATTTTGCTCCTGCCTACCTTTGTAACCTAGTTCTCCGGACAGCGGGAAAACAAAATCCATATATAATATAAGATCCAGACCAACTATAACACCTCCCATTGCTAGGAAAACACACATTATAACTCCTTCCTCCCATATACTATCCATGAAAGGAATTTTCTTTCAAGAGCAATAAAAAAATTGGATAATGTCGAAGACTTCAAAAGGAATTTAGGCAAAAGTAAACCAAAAAGAAATGAATTATTCTACTTTGGAGAAAGAAAAATTGCCATAATTCATGCCAGGATGAGAATGGGTTGTAGCCAGTGGAACTCTAACTTGTACAAAATGGGCTTGACAGCGTCCCCACTTTGTTCCTGTGGTCAATCTGCTGAGGATTATTTTCATTATTTTTTCAGCGTAGCAAATATCCCGTTCAAAGGGACAAAGTTCAAAAAGGTATTCATCTTTGGCACTCTTCAAGCTAAAAACCTTAATTTACGGAATATCATGTGGAAATAAAAGTGCAAATTATGACAATTTTTGATCAGCACATTGTTATATTAAATCTACTGAAAGATTTAAGGATTAGTCAATTTCAGTAAAGCTTTCAAGCACGTACTTCTCATTGCAATTTAAATTTATACAGACTTTGTCGCTAGTTTAAGATATGGAAAATTTAATTAACATGCACTCGCCCTATAGCCTCTCCTCCTTCTCCGTTTCACTTTCTGCTGTCTATAACGTACTGTTTGTGTAACCATATGTTATCTGGCAGTCCAACATTGTGTTATGTATTGTCACTTTATGTACAAGAGGTCTTAATATATGCATTGTGCCTGTTGACCGATTGTTTTTTCTAACAAAATATGTTCAAATCAAGTCAAAATAGTGGACGGTCGATAGAAAGAACAGCCGAGTCTCAAAGTAAACTTTCATGGAATTGGCAAGATCTATTAACTTTTGCAAGCATGAGTTACAATTCCCCTGGGCTTCGCGAGTTATATTCTGGCAAGATTGTGCAGCATACTAATCAAAACAGTCTGTCCCTGGTACAAAACCAGGAACGCACCTGAGCTGTTTAATTACTTAATTTTCTCCCTGCCAGTTGGGGTATTTGCCCTATGATTCACAGGACACACGTTCACATTTAAGCTTGCAAGCTATACGGTTTAGCGTGATAGTTGACATTTTGCATAGCCGTGCCAGAACCTACATTTATGTGAATTACATCAACTCATCTCGTTTACATAATGAAACCTCCCAACCCGTTCTTGATTTTATTTCGTTCTATATCTTTAAAATCTACTATCTGTTTTTATCATATCATATCAATCATATCATACTATATTTATTTATGTTTTATACATTTTTGTTGGTTTTATTTCGCTTAAGTTATTATTATTGCTTTTATGTTTCAAAGTGGATAGTGTGTCAGGTCTCGTTATTTCCTATGGAAATCGGAAAATCAGATTGTCTTTATCTTTTGTCAACCTCAGAGCTGATCAAAGCTTACTGTCACTGACAATGAAAAATGCATTACATAGATCCCTACAAGACCATCAACCGGTATAGTGAAAGTTATATAATTATGTATCCCCATCATGGAAATTTGGTATATAAACAAACTGTTGAGAAGTTGGAAATTGTCTGATTTTCAATACAATAAAGAAGAGCTTATATCCATAAGCCGATTAAATTCCCACATAGCCAATCCCAGTACACTAACGACAAAGCAAACGAGTGGGTCTGATCTGTTTCTGAATAGTTCGAAATTGTTTTCCTTTCTTAAATGACAGTGCCAAAATTTCTGTTTCGTTGGCATGCTTAATCTGGATGCTACTCACCTTGCTCCTGTGTACAGTTAAACGTCCTGGTCCTCCCCATTTGTTAAAATCATAACCAAACAATAACCAATTTCATATTTTCACCGCCTCACAGTCATGCTATGATCACAATAAATGCGTACTGATGTTCTTAGGCTATATGCTGTAAAAACAGAATGGGTGGGGAACATCCGGGTCACATCCAATGTTTCAGTGGTACATTACTGCACTTTATTAACTTATAATATTACGTTTTACGCTTTTCTTGTGTTTCAAAAATTTTACAAGTGATCAATTTAATTCAAAATGACACTTAGTATTGTGAGGCATCAAATTTTGCGCTTTTGCTTACGAGCGAAATTCGATGCATGCGAGAAAAAAAATCTTCGAGGATATGAAGGCTTGCCGGTTTTTTTTAGTGTGATACAGTTATTCATCTATACAAAATTCAAGCAGAGAGCAGTGAAGTCATGAGTGCCGAAACATGTTTGAATGTACAATGTAAAAGTCTACGAAAATTATACATGAACTAATCGTTGTTGACTACTTCATACACTGATAATGCCGTAATAAATACAAATTTTATTCAGAAGTCTATTACTTTAAAGTGGGCATATACCAAGGACCAGACGTCCATGAAGTTTCCACGACAGTATAAAATAAAAACAGGACAATAGTCCAGTCCCATCTCACACGCAAAAAAATCTTCAGACAGTTTTATTTTAGGTATAAAATCATTCTTTTCAATAAGACATGCGTAAATTAATGATAGCAGACAGAATAAAATTCATGGTACTGGCTGTCCTTGATTGTCTGCAGAGAAAGTGTTAACCTACGAGTGCAAGATCAAAAGTTTGCTGGACAATGAGGTCAACGTGCACAAAGAAAAATCTGTCAGCTGATGGCATATTGTTCTCAATGACAAAAAAAAAAAAAGAAGAAGAAAAAGAAAAAGAAAAAGCGGACGACATTTCCAACATCAACGCTTGGTGTTATTTACAATAGTGAAAATTTGCATGCCAATATATCAGCGTTAGTCCCTCGGGGGTTCAGGGCGGACTCCTACTGTGGAACGTTGATAATTTTTTTCTGTAGGATTCTCGCCAGTATAAAGATAAAAGTACTGCCATTTAAATGAGTAAAAACATACAGAAAAAAATCGTTCTCAGCTACAATACTCGTCAATAAAAGAAGTTATCTCTGTATCATTATATGTAAGCCTTTTGTTGGGAAGGGTTTTCAAATGACATAAAATGCCACAAGTTAGCACGTATGTCTTGACCCCTGCGCTTGTGTGCCGTAAATCTTTACAATGCCGCGAGTCACCAGCCAGTTTCCACAAAGAATACAAAGGCTCTCATTGATGCACATGAGCATGATATACATGAGCATTATGTTTTGAGTCTCAATTTCACATTTGGAGGCTCTTCCCCACAGCACAAGGCTGACATGACTTATAGAATTTATTTCTTAAACTGGGCTGCTCACCAAAGTGAAATATATACATTCATATATATATATATATATATATATATGTGTGTGTGTGTGTGTGTGTGTGTGTGTGTGTGTGTGTGTGTCCGTAATTGTTTTTCCACTCCTCGACACACCCAATAACATCAGCCTCATAAATATGCGTTTAAAAATCACACACAATAGAATTAACGCCATGGATACAAATTCAAGAGACTTACGACAAGGTCAACATTGATACCTGGATAACCGAGCCAGGTGGCACCCTGCCGGACATGTAAGAGCAGGACTTGGCGCATGTTGTATGCCGCTGTAACATTATTCGCTGAGCCTGTCAAGAAATGGCTGAAAGGGCGCTGTTCAAAGAGTACAGATTTCACTTTTATATTTTCCTGTAAAATCGTTCAGTTGTTTAAATAACTAAATTGAACTTAATTTCGCGGTTTGCAGACAATTATAAAACATTCAGTTGCGTCCATGAAAAATATCCCTGGCCCTTGTCTGGTGTGACTTTTGCTCCTTGTGCTGAACAGCATGAAAGTAGAGAAAACGGAGAGTTTTTTAACGTATTTTACAGCCCATATGAAAGTCCTTAAAATTGGAAAGGTGCCTATACTTTTTATGTGCTTACCTATTTTTTTTTTTCACCTCAGCTCACCAGCTGCCCGGCGTCCGTTTACTTCGTCCCCAATACTAAGTGTCCACTTCGACAAAACCGGTGACCGTATCTTTCTCAAAATTGTATGGAATCTCCCCATGGTGCCTTTACCAACTTTTACATGGTATCTGTTTAATGGTTTTAGGGGCTTTTAAATTATTTGGTTTCGAAATCTTGACAAATCTTTTTCAAAAACCGCTTAGTCAATAGCTTTGAAATTGCACACTGAAACTTTTGGTCGTGGACCTTAATTTCTTCAATAGATTACGGTTAGGCTTTGTCTAGTTTTTGTAGGTTTGTTCAACCACATCCATGCGTGCACGTATGTTTGAATGTCTGTCTGCCTATATGTATGTATGTAGGTATGTATGTATGTATGTATCTATGTAGGTAGGTAGGTAGGTATGTATGTGTGTAGGTAGGTCGGTCGGTTGGTCGGTCGGTAGGTAGGTAGGTAGGTAGGTAGGTAGGTAGGCAGGTAGATAGTAGTGCATAGACTCGGGACTCGGCTATTTGGGACCCCCCCCCCCCCGTCCAAATGCCGAAAAGCCAGGTTCCGAATCCAATTTTGATACCCGAATACTTTCGATACAGATAAACAAATTATACATCTATGTGTATTTCTGCCTTTTTGACTGCCGATCTTCGTTCCTACTTTTAGCGCGCGTGAGTTTGTTATGTTACCGTTTCCAATAGGAGTTTATTTTAATTGACTGGTTAAAATCTGTTTGTTTTCTTTTTTTTTGTTTTGTTTTTTTGTTTTTTTTTGTTGTTGTTGTTGTTGTTTTTTTTTTTGTTTTTGTTTTTGTTGTTGTTGTTGTTGTTGTTGTTGTTGTTGTTGTTGTTGTCCTTTAAATACTGGATCGTGGATCACACTTGTTTATCCTTTATATGTCAGCATGGTTGCGAGCCCGACGCGTGCACTAAGCATTGTGTGGGAACATTCTGAAAAAAAAGATGATGGACGTACAACTTGCAAATTGGGAGAGGCTGCAATTAGCATGCCCTAGGAGTGCCTGTTTTCAGCATGTTGAAACATCATTAAAAAGCGCCCAGTTCTCTGGGTGCAGAAACAGCATAAACGCTGGTTTTCCTGAATCTAAATGAAAAAATCAAGAGCTAGAAGTACAGCTGAAACTCACATTATCCCTACCGACAAGTATTTTGTGCAAATAAGAAAGTTAATGCTACATGAACTTTTATAGTGTTTTACCGGCTACAAGGGACGCATACGTGCATGTAATGTTCTTTATTCTTTTTCTCTTTTCTCTCAGGAATAGGAAAAAATCGATTGGTGGAATTCCTATACTGTATTTGGATAAAAGCAAGTTTATATGTTTCTGTGTTTCAGTTCAGTTAAGGGTTTTTTGGCCGCAGGTAGCCGTTATGGATCCCGGGTATTGAACATAGTTTATCTGCCGGTCCCGGGATCCGACTTTCCCCCCTAAAGCAATGCATTAGCAAATACTAGTAGGTACGTAGATGGTCACCCTTTCTATGCCGTTTCGGGTTCATGGCTATATAGGTGACGAATTTCATTACATAATGACATGCTTAAAATTATCCCATCTGCGTCTAAAAATGAAAAATTATGTCTGTGGAGCATTGGTAATTTTGATTATTAAAATAAGAAAGCGAAATTTTTATTTTTGATGAGATACAAGCATGTTAAAACAATAGGCCTATGTCTTTTTGGAACTTTTTATTGGCTGCTTGCGTTCAAATTGATAGTGCAGTCTAGCTTAACTTTCGATTTGTTATTATGACACACATGCATGTCACTGTGTATTGGTACTTGCTTGGGTATTGTATTGTTCGTTCTCACTTTCACTTTGTCTTTTCTTTATATTGCATATATAATATTGTGTTGTATCATGTATCATGCGGCAAAAATGTTTTCTTGTCAATGAGGTCACCGATATGAAACCCATTCATTCATTTGCGGACACAAGATATGAAAGTGAAATCATTCCCCAGCTTAAACTCGTTCAGTGCAACTGCTACTAATCATTTAAAATGAACTATTATGAATTACAGTATGGGTGCTGGATTCATATTCCCTGTAAAAGTGATAGTTATAACATGTCACATGACCAGTATGCCACATAATCAACGAGGTCGAAGACCGAGTTGATTGTGACATGTTATAAATGACTGGTAACAAGGGCGGTAAGAACTGACCAAGATATTCCTTGGTGATTGACATTTCCCCCTGCCTTTTCTGCATGGTATACTACGCCGCTAATGTAAGTTGTCACGTGCACAGTCAAGCTTGACTGCTTGCTCATGGATTTTCCACTTGCCAATATGTCAGTGGGAAGAGCAGGTGGTGGAGGCCAAAATGATAGATTTAAATGAGCTGGGCAGTATCCCCACTCAACAGTTATTATTTCAAAAGAGTACTTGTCATAATGACGAGAGTGCACGTAAAACTATTGCAGGTAAAAAATCAATACATTTTTTCAAATTTAATTCACTTATTTTTCAGGGTTCATGCCCGGCATGGACACTGATTGTGTATTGTAAATTGAGTCATGTACATCAACTTATATTGTGGTGACAGTGATATTATTATTATTTATTGATGAGACTACCCCTTTACAACGGGGGCACTGCGGGCAGGGCATGACCCGCGATGCGTCCAAATATATACAAGTATAAAAACAACACAATACGTCACTATACACACCAATCAAGTAATAAAACAATTAGGTCGGGCTCAGGGAGTCGCTAAGTGACTCGCGCCTGTAATGCCACGCTTCTGTTATAAACTTTTTACAGATAAAATCAAACAGTGACCCAACATTTTTTCCAAAGTCAAATGCTTGTTCGCCAAGTAAAAAACAAAGTTTTCTTATTTGTGAGGAACCCATGTATTTGTACCATACGTGCTCCATACCGCACTCTCTTAGACCATTTTCCAACATAAATATATATTTGACTCTAATATGGTTTATTGTACTACATTTAAACATGAAATGCGGAAGATCCTCTTTTTCGCGGTGACACAAATTGCAAATTTCATGTGATAATCCCCATCTGGCGAGATCTTCATTCCACCCCAAACAACCGACCCTGGCCAAAAATTTTAGTCGGACTCCAGCAAAATTTCCAAAGTCATAAATGTATTTACTGCCAAAAGTAGAACCCTTAAACAACCGAAACCAGTACAAAGAACTTTTATCATCAATATCTTGAAAGAATTCTACCTTGTAACTTTCTAAACTTAATTTTCGATAAGGCTGCAGCCAGCCGTCATTTTTGCTTGTCAACGCACGGTCCATTCCTACATTAATCATGTTAGATATGATAGACCACTTGGAAAGCTCTATAAGTACACGTCTGTACTATTCCATGTCCTGTGGTCATATGCACAGATCCTGCTGGAACAATACCTAAGTTTTGGCTGTTCAGGGAAAAGTGTCAACAACAACTCTTTCTACAACAGACTGTCTGCAGGTCATGCTGCACTGCACAACACTTGCAATGCTATTGTGTCAAATACTTGTTCCGGCTCCCTATTGGTCAGTTCATACCACGCATGTTACAGAGACCTTTTATTAAACTGCGAGCATGCCTGAAGTTATACAGAATACATTTTTGAGGCCAACAGCTTTACTCTAGCTCTGTCCAAAATGTGACACTTAACGAGCTAAAAAATGTATTTAGACAAAAACTAAACGCCATTCTATTTCAACTCGAGAAGCTATGTTGTAAAAATAATGCCACACAGTTCGCCAGCACAGGATTGTGTGTCGACATATTTACTTGTGAACTTGCTTTGTCGCTCAATGCGAGGAACTTGGAAAATTGAGCTGATATCCAGGGCAAAAGGACCTTTCTTACACTGTCATAGTCCGAATCACACATACAAAGTAGTGTAATTTTGTTTAACTAACAGAATAACGCGGGATAAAATAATAATAATAATAATAATAATAATAATAATAATAATAATAATAATAATAATAATAATAATAATAACAATAATAATAATAACAATAATAATAATAATAATAATTATGATAATAATAATGATGATGATGACGACGACGATGACGACGACGACGACGGTGGTGGTGGTGGTGGGGGTGGGGGTGGTGGTGGTGGTGGTGGTGGTGGTGATGATGATGATGATGATGATGATGATGATGATGATGATGATGATGACGACGACGACGACAAACATTAAACCTAGTTATGCAAGAAATGTAAGATATTTTATAAAGATATACACACAAATCGACCACTGTATTCTACTTTGGTATCCTGCCAACAGTGTTTATTTTTTCTAAGTATCTCCCTCGGTTCTCAGTTTCATTTTGAAATGGAGACAGGTCACACCAACTTGATTTTAGCGGAACTATCATTTTCTATTTGAAGCATTAGATATAAATTGAAGTAAGAGACATGTGGTTGGGGTCCATCGGCAGGCCTGGTGTGACATGGAGACAGAACACTGACCACACAGGGCAAACAAGCACAGTGTGTACGGATGACAGAGCCATGGCCTGCCTTGAGAGTTCGTAGATGACTCGGCAGTGACTGTTGTGTCAGTAAAAGCCCAATGAACTCCTTTCGTCTATGTTAAAAAACTTCGGCCCATCGTCGTGAACCAATATCTTTTTAGTGATAGCATGAAATTGCACAGAATCATTTTGGATACAGGAAAAAGCGACAGAGTTACAGAGTGATGAAAGAAAGAAAGAAAGAAAGAAAGAAACGAAGGAAGGAAGAAAAAGAAAGAAAGAAAGAAAAAAGGAAAGAAAGAAAGAAAGAAAGAAAGAAAGAAAGAAAGAAAGAAAGAAAGAAAGAAAGAAAGAAAAATCTTCGGGAGCAAAATATATGAAAGAGTAGTGTAAATTACCAGGAACAGAATGACCAGCAAGAAGGTCGGACAAATGGCAAAGAGACAAAACCATTGATTGATCGATTGATTGATTGATTGATTGTCCAGAAAATGATCACATCTACTTTAAGAAATCACGATTAGCTTACAGGGCTAATATAATATATTATAAATCCAAAGGCAAAGGAAGCCTAGCAATGGTGCAACTGTTCGTTTCACAGGCGCATGCAATAGATGCCTTGCCTATTGCGCCCAATGCAGACACTCTTCCCCCACCCCCTCCATCACCTGCAGCGCATGTCAATGAGGATGCCTTTGTCACGGGCTCCGAAACATGTTCTGAGTAGTTGCCCGTTATAGACCCTTATATTAATTTGGGCTAATACAGCCCATGTCAAAATTCTACAGACGAACGTGACAATAGTACTTCCATGTGTATACAGGTTAGACAGTGACAGGTTAGCTTATGGAGTGTAGAGAGTCCGGACTACGTGATTGGGTAATAACTACCAGGAAGTGGTTCTGTACGAAGAAAATAGACAAAATTACCTGAGTCGTTAATCTGTCAAACCGAATCCCACGAGTTGTTTGCCTGTCTGCGCGTCTGACCACCCAAGCGCGCAGGCACGCAAGCAACCAGGGGAATTCGGTTCAGACAGATTAACGACGAGGGCTATTTTGTATTTATCCCCTATGGTCCATTAAGAAATGAAAAAAAAGACCATTTATATCACTTGTAATATTTCATTTCACTACATTACATGGGACATTGACACAGTCATGCTGCGCGAATGAGTACAAAATTTTAACAAGAAAGAAAAGCGGTCGACCACAGGCCTACTGGTGGATTTTTTTGAACGGCCTTCGCTTCGAATTGGAAGGTCACATTGACTTGGAATGTTGCACCAGCAAACATTGCAAAGTATGCACCTGTGGAGCTCGACTGACTGTTGGCTGTCAGATTGTCCCCGTCACTGACGACAGCATTGCCAGCATGGCCAGCATTGCCCGAAAGAACGGGGCGATGGCTCCCTGCCACGTCAGCTGGGACAAACGATGAAGACAGGGAGTGGGAGTGTTTTGGACAGATTTTAGATGTTTCTGAAAGGAAGAATGATTTCCCTGGAGAAGGCTGCACGTGGCGTGCTGTTGATTTCGGCCTGCTGTTGCATAATTGTTCACGGACTCCGCATTTTTGTGCCCGCTCAGCTGTTGAATAATGCTTGGCGGGACACTTGGATGTAAAAGTCGACTGCACATCGTGCGTCTTACAGAGTGGTTGTAATTTCTGCCAATCATCACTCAGTCCTGCATTTTTGGCCCTAGTTTTGCATCACAGAATTAAGCTTATTCTTACGCATTGGCTGGGATTTATACCACGGACCATCAGGTTTTTAGCCGTGAATTATGGCAAGGTAATAAGGCGAGTTAGGATATATCAAATATGGAATTGATTCGTTCCATATTTGGAAAACCATATCTCTGATTTCACAAATATGGTAAAAAGTATTCCCACCCATGGGATATTGTCAACAATATCACATGGGCCATATCCCATGGGTTATCAATGTAATATGGTACAAAGTAGGGGATAAAAATACAATATACATAAGAAGGTATGAAAAGCTTTGACAATGCAGCCGGCACACGCTGATTTGTAGTGGGCAAAAAAGATGTGTATATGAGAACTTTCAACAAAAATAAACCTGTGTTTTCTTCTGTCATTGTATCAAAGTTTATGCGGGTTCAAATGAAATACACTTTGCACTTGCTAATAAAGCATTACACTTACTTTTGTTGCTAATACCTTACAAATACCTCGACATACAAGCCGGCGTTTTGTTGAAATCTTATTGGTTGATCCCTTTGTTGTCTTATATCAACGTAGCTAGTGTTTGTCTAGAGCACACAGCAACAAAAATAATTTTAACGTTCTATTGGCACACGCAAAAAGCATTTCGTTTGAGCCCACATACACTTTGGTTTAAACATATTTATTTCAAACAACAATTAGGAAACAGGGAGAACCCTATATTAATCCCTCCTGTACATATAAAAGCATAGAAATCAAAAGACATTACACACCAGGTAATCACAAAGACCAAGTAGTAGTTAACATCACATTACAATACATATAGGTGGCAAAATGCCGAAACAAAGTATTAAGGATGTAACCAAGACAGTACACCACGTAGGGACAGTAGATGGGGTACTGACTTATTAAGTGTTATGAAGTTATCTAATTGTTATATACAAGGTTTAATCAGAATTACATAAGGATGAAACCGCCAGAAGTCATATATTGTATAATTGTACATCATTAAGTTACTGCCCCGAGCCTTCCTGTGGCTTTATTATACTGATGTGCAGCTAAAAATATAATTTCGTTTTCTTTGCCATTGCACTGTTTGGGGAGTCAACGAGTCCTCTCTTAAAAAGATCACTTTTCAAATTACTACATTTCATACGAAGGCGTGCGTGTGCAATTGCTAATCTTCTATCAGCAATATAAAAATGTTTGCTAACTTTATTTGCTTTAGAATTCCGTTTAAGCTTAGATTTAAACTCGTCAAGACTTTCAGCTCTCCAAGTATCAGTAGGTAATTCGTTCCATTGCTTAATAACAAAAGGAAAAAAGGAAAGCCTAAAATATTCGGGTTTTTTGCAGGAATTTCGGGAAAAGTGTAACGTGACCGAACTCGTTGACTAACCGGACCTGGTACAATGTTCCTCAAATATTGTGGTGTGTCACCGTGTACTATTTTGTAACAATATATCAGTTTTGCATTTTTCCGTCTTTGGGATAATTTGTCCCACCCTACTTCTTCATATATTAAATCATGGACTGTACCTTTTGTAGCACCTGATACAATACGTGCTGCATCTCGCTGAACATTTTCCCGCTGCTCGGATTGAGTTGCTGTGCAGCTATCTCACACAACTGACCCATACTCCAAAGTTGGTCTTACAAAATTAAAATTCAAAATTTCTAAAGATTTACTATTTAAATGAAATTGTAGATATTTCATTATATTATTCATTTTCATACTTTTGGTGACTAGGCTATTGATATGATTTGACCAAGCTAAATCTGATCTGACAATTAGACCTAAATGTGTATGTTCTGTTACATTTTCTACGATTTCATTCTTAAAAACCAAATCAGGGTAATCCAAGGGTATTCGCTTTTTAGATATTATCATGCTTTTAATTTTGGTTGGATTGAAAGAAACAAGCCACTTTTGTGAGCAGTCATCCATATCTTGCAGGTCAAAATTAAGAATATCAATTGCGAGTACTGGATCATCTACATGAACAAAAAGGGTGGTGTCATCAGCAAATAAACGAATCAGAGACTGTACAATGTTTACAATGTCATTAATAAAAATCAAGAACAACAAAGGTCCTAGAACTGAGCCCTGGGGGACTCCTGCACCTGCAAAAATCGGATTTAGTTTATAGTGTCAAAATGAAAGAACACATAATACTCTTCAAAAAAAGTATTTCAATTTTTTTTTTAAAAAGTATAGTGATGATTTTTTTTGCTATTTTTTTATTCTAAATTTATATCTTTAATTTGAACATCCCGTAAATTAAGAGCTGAAGCTTTAAATGAAATTTAAAATAGTTTAGCTGCTAGAAGTGTGCTCTTCCATTCTCCATAAGAAAATAATGTTGCTTGTTGATTAAACTAAACTCGGGATCGTTGTTGGTGGGGAAAATCACTCGTGACCTGCGGTCACTCGTGATTTTCCCCACCAACAACGATCCCTCGTGAGAGAAAAATCGTCACTCACTCACTGCCATGTAAGATTCTATATTTTTTCAGACGGGGCCAGCAGGGGTACGGTCAGTAGTATGAATGCTCATTGTGCTACCGTACGTGATGGGATAGTTGATTCACTATGATTTATTCTAAACCAGAATGCGTACAACAATCCGTATGCTCCATTCCGCCGCCTGGCTTTCCTTCTTCAAATCCTCTAAATCTCATGTACATAATACGCGCTTATGCTCCTCTGTTTTGATATTTGTAAACACCTCGATTAGAGTTCAGAGAACACATATAGTCGTATTAAGGCTTTTCACTCATGCCACTGGTGAATTTAAAGTGCTTTGTTTCATCTCTGCATGATTGAAGATTATGGTCCTTAAACAATTTGTATTGCTTGCAGTATGATTTTTAGGCAGTTATTATCTCGTCTTATAATTCATATGTAATTATTTTATCCAATGTCACATGTTTTAGTATAATTATATCTCTGTTCAGCATTATTTTGTTCATGACTTGGTTGTACGTATTAGTGGGACATATAAGGGACTAAAGAGTCCGGACGCGGAATAGGGTAATGACTACTAGGAAGTGGTTCTGGGCAAAAAGACACAATACAATATTATTTAGTTTCGTGTTGTTTTCATCATTAATCCCATGTACTGTTTGTGTACTGTACTTTCTCTGCTAATAATAATAATAAAAATAATAATAATAATAATAATAATAATAATAATAATAATAATAATAATAATAATAATAATAATAATTATTATTATTATTATTATTATTATTATTATTATTATTATTATTATTATTATTTTGATGATGATGATGATGATGATGATGATGATGATGATGATGATGATGATGATGATGATGATGATGATGATGATGATGATAATAATAATAATAATCAGTCTGTGTGCCCAGCAGACTTTTGAAGGCAGCTGTCACCAACCTATCAACTGAAATTGGAATGACACATCTGCAAAAGTTTTGAATTTGTTCAAGATTCAAATTGTGTGCATTCCCGCAATTTGCATAAATTACAATTCTACAACTTTTGGTTGAGATCAAGTGGCTGTGGCTATAGCAGAAACCTATGAAGACTATCGAGGTCTGATTGGTACCTCTCCCCGTTATAGTTTTGAAGATATTCAACATTTAAACTTCAAAAGTACCCCTAATTTACATAAATCATAATTCTGTTTGTGGTTTATTGGATCTGACAACAACACAAACCAACAAATTGAAGTTGGAATGACACTTCTACCCATAATAGTTTTGAAAGTATTTAACATTTATACTTTTCAAGTGTCCCTACTTAACATAAATTATAATTCTACTTTTGTTTGTGGTCCATTTGATGCACATATGGCACAAGCCTATGAGTTAAGAGTGGAATAATACCTCTGCCTTTAACAGGTTTGAAGATATTCAACATCTAAAACTTTAGATGGCTAATTAGCACAAATCTCAACATAGTGACTATTCCGAACCAGGTGCTTCATTGCAGAACTAGGTCAATCACCATGCCAAGTTTGGTTCTTTTCGGAAGAAAAGTATCCGAAAAAACTTATGACATAATTAAAAAATTCACACGAAATTAAGTAAATAAATAAACAAATAAAACAAATAAATCAATAAAGGTAGATAGATATATAGGTAAATAGATAGATAGATAGATAGATAGATAGATAGACAGACAGACAGAGACAGGTAGATAGACAGACAGACAGACAGACTGACAGACAGACAGACAGACAGATAGATAGATAGATAGATAGATAGATAGATAGATAGATAGATAGATAGATAGATAGATAGATAGATAGATAGATAAATAAATAAATAAGTTAGATAAATAAATAGATAAATAAAACAAAAAACAAATAACCAAATAAATAAGGAATGATGTATTTGAGGAAAAACAGGAAGTCTGTGTTTGCACACAGACTACATTATAAAAGGTTATCCCTGGATTGGTCATGTTTTAACCTAGATACAGTCAACACATAGCCCCGCATATAGCACTCACGGAGCATTTTACATAAAAGTATCCATCGTGTTATGCCAAAAAACCGACGCATGCCCCTAAAGTGACATAACAGTTTTTTTTTTTTTTTTTTCTTCTTTTTTTTTGGGGGGGGGAGGGGGGAACAAACAGGTGTTGTTTAATACGAAATGAGTGTCGGATTATGTGTTACAGTCTATTTTTAGTTTATTGGTTCATGCGAGACATAGAAAGGACGCAGTGGAGCGAAGTCAAACGGAATTTCCTCTGAATCTTGCACCAGCGGGACAACTCCCAATACAGTTTTTGTACACGATTAAATACAGTGAACTGGGCCGTGTCGATTATGGCATTCACGCACACCTGCTTCCATTGAGGCATTCCTTCAAAGAATCGGGATTTGGTGCAGTGGATATGGGCGTTTCCCATTATGGGCGTTTCTCATTTTGGGCAAGGTGGTGGGTGCTGAATGTTGCTGGTTATGGCCTCAGTCAATCCATGGCCAAAAAAGGAAGAAGAAAAAATAGATTCTAACTGGCGGATGGCAAGATGAACTGACCATGGATGCTGGAACCCATAATGAATGGAGTACTTACACGGATACTAGGACAAAAACACTCGCGTCTCTTTGATAACCGGGTAAAACACAGGTGATGTTACAAACCTACATTGGGTTTAAACTGAACAGATCAGTACACCAGCGGGAAGCCATTGAACTTTTGTGGTGTTAGGTACTACTGCCCACAAGCTGTCAACTGCGGGTATGACAACCTGCTCGATGCGGCAACGGTGAAATAATTCCAATAGCCTAAACGAGCATTTTATTCCACGATCTTGCTGGAACAAAAATATATGCCGACATACGAGTATGAGCCCACTGGTGACAGCAAAATATTAACAAATATTCTTTATTTCATCAAACAGTTTGTGCTTGTCATAATTCAAACAAAAAAAAGCAAACAAACAAAAAAATTAACATAAAACAAACAAACAGACAAAAAAAAAAAAACAAACAAAAAACGAGAACCAAAAACAAAACTAAGTTATTATTTATATTAGTGTTAACAATAATAATAATAATAATAATAATAATAATAATAATAATAATAATAATAATAATAATAATAATAATAATAATAATAATAATAATAATAATAATAATAATAATAATAATAATAATAATAATGTAAGTAATATCAAATTTAGATCATTAGCGCAGAAGCACCGTTGGTCGACTTATTGGTAGTGTCCATGAGGTGATGAAAATGGAACCAACACGTGTATTATCCGAACCCTAATCCTTACGTCTACATGCAGTAGGCTGGGTCAGGGTTAATATATCTTACCAAAATTTCCCAAATTTAAATTTGTATCAGTACTGATCATAATTTGCTGTGAACCCCGTTTGTTGTGATCTCCGTTCCGGTCTTGCTGCAAAAATGCACTTGACCCAATGCGCTAAGGTCACATATCACGTGTCAAAGTAAATGGTATTTCACGTTAAAGGGTGTTGGTGGAGTTCGTAACCTGTTGACGTTAAACATGTGCAAAGTGTAACATTACCATACTGACAAATGTACAGTGGACATTTTTTCTCGCTCATACAGAACAACCAAATTATTTTTCAAAACTTCAACATATCAGCGTTTTACTCTCTATACATTGGTTCGTTTAATTCAAAACGACGTCTGGACATGTTCACTATTTTCTAGAGTTATATTCGCATATATGAAGGCATGAAGCGAGGACTAGCCTTGCTATGTGATAAGACATGAAGCGAGGACTAGGCTTACGATATGCTAAGGCATGAAGCGATGGTTCGGCGCAATATTTGGTAAGGCATGAAGCGAGAGCGAGGTTTACTATATGCTAAAGCATGAAGCGAGGACCAGGCTTACCACACGGTAAGACATGAAGCAAAGACTATAGGCTCCCTATATAGTAAGGCTTAAAGCAAGGACTAGGCTTACTTTACATTATCGCATGAGCTTTAAATTCGATTAACAGACGATCGCTGATTTTCTGATGAGTCCTCGCAGGTCATGTGTTAAGGATCAATAACACATGGTGCTCAAAATCAATAACACATGCCAGATATTCCCTTTTTGCCATCAGGTGGTGTGGTAAGCAATGGCCCTTTTGCATTACTGGCATAGCGAAAATGACGCGCAGTCTAGCGCACATTTAGCAGAAGTTCACTTTATTTTAATCTTTAACATAATGGGAAGGAGAACATTTGCCACTCGCACGGTAAAAAATGTTGTTTTACTGATGTCAAGACCTATTTATCATTGTTCGTTTTTCCTGTTAATGATCTACTATATGGTTGCTTACATTATAAAACAAATAATGCAGGGCAGCGCATGTCTTATTGAAGGTCATCAGTCCTCGGAGATTAATAATAATTGGGCTCCCCTGCATTATTTGTATATTAAGGCACGACGAAAACCTGATAACAGGAATCTAGCTCTTGTCAGTCTTGCATTTATTCTTGGTTCAGTTCCGGTTTAACAAAATATATAAGATTTCAGGCATGGTATTCCTGTCGAATAGATGTATCTTTATACCATCTTTATTGCCGTACCACGTGAATGGGGTTTAAGTTTAGCTGACTGAGCTATGCTAGAAATAAGATAACCAAAAGAGGCCAAGCTAACAGCGTATATGGCTATGTGCCAAAAATGGGATTGCCTCTGTTGATAACGATAATAATCGTTATTTTACAGCGTAAATTCATATATAGCCCAGACCTCTCATGAATGAGGATGTAACATGCTTTTGAAGCGACTTTTTACCCGTGGTTACATGATGGAAACTGTGAAACAACACGAAGAACAGAATCTGCTTTGGAAACAAGATGGAATGCGAACATATAAAATATTCGAACAGTTTCCAAGCTTCCTGATTTGGCAAATCTGTCACTCGAAAGATACTAGCAATTTTGCTATAGTGGTTGACCAGAGTTTGCCCAAAACAGCCGTCTCAAACAGTGGCACTTTTGTGGCTTGTAGCCCCCACACAGAAGATTTATCAGCCAACTTTAAGTCAGATGCGATGGAGGCCGCCATGGCCATTTAAGTCCGCATTGACCAACGAAGCTACGGAAGGGTTATGCTAAAAACAGTGCAACCTTCTGAGGCCCCCGATGGAATCATTCTTCCTCTGCTTGATCTGGAGCATATGTACCAGAGCTGTTTTCAGCTGGAAATGTGATTAAACATATGCTGTTCCGCTGGTGCTCATGAAAATAATGTAGCTCTTATGCGCGACATAGATTTAGCGTGTAATCATTATTGTATATAGTGTAGATAGTTCTCATGATTAGTGTCAGTTAACAGACTGATTATACGTTGTACTGAGAAACAATTGCAAATAAATAAATACATTAATTAATCAATTAACAAATAGATAAATAAACAAAATAAAAACTCAGATTAAACATGGTGCTCAACTGGTGCTCATGAATGGTGCTTGTTAAAAAATTGAGTTTGAAAGAAGAAAATCCTTGTTTTATTGATTTACTGCTACTGTCCAAAGGTAAAACAGAAAGTTCTGTTAGGTACACTCAAGGAAAATAAGATATTCTGTTGCTTAGGAATCAAATGCATGTCCCTATATTCGTGTCTGTGTGCCGACACAAACATACTGCTTTTGTAGGAATTGTTTTTCTTTTTTCACAGGCATATTTTTCCGACATTTCGTTTGAAAACTATTGTACATAGAAATTCCGAATTTGACATGATTATACCTGCATACATGGAGTCCTTGAGTTTTCGTAAAGAGGCTTGACGGTTATTAAAAAAATATGCAAATTCAGCTCATTTGAATATTTAAAGCTTGAATATCTTCAAAACTATAATGGGGACAGGTGTCAATCGTACTTGAATAAGTAGATTTGTAGCACTGCACCTTTTTGGTAATTTACATTTGACCTCCAGATGTCAAAAGTCAATGTCATTTTGCCATTTGAAATTTTCAGCTAGCCATAACTCAGTCAATTTTCATCCGGTTTTGACCTGTTTGGCTCAAATTGCAGATAATGTGACACTGCACATTTTTGAAATATACATGTGACATTTAGAGGTCACATGTCAAGATCATTTGGACTTTTGAAAGTTTCATCCAGTCATAACTTGGTGAATTTTTATCCAGTTTTAATCATGATGGACTCAACTTGTAACTATTGCAACGCTGCATATTTTTGTAATAACATGTAACCTCTAAAGTCCAAGGTCAAGGTCATTTGTACATTTGAAAATTTCATCTAGCCATAACTAGGTGAATTGTCGTCCAATTTTAGTCATGCTGAACTCAAACTGTAGATACGGCAACACTGCACACTTTTGTCGTTACATGTTACCTCTAAAGGCCAAAGGTTAATGTAATTTGGCCCTTTGAAATTTTCGTCTAGCCATAACGTGATCAATTTTCATCCATTTTCACTCAAGCTGGGCTTAGATTTGTTGGTATTGCAACACTGCTCATTTTCGTAATTTATATTTGATCTCTAGAGGTCAAAGGTCAAGGTCATGTGGCCGTTTGAAACTTTGTATCTGGCTATAACGTGGTTAATTTTCATCCACGTTCACTCAAGTTGTGCTCCAATTTGTTGGTATTACAACACTGCATATTATCGTAATTTATGTTTGACCTCTAAAGGTCAAATGTCAAGGTTATTTGGGCCTTTTAAATTTTCGTCTGGCGATAACTTGTTCAATTTCCATCCAACTTTACTCTCGTTGGGCCAAAATTGTAGGTATTGAAACACTGTACATGTTTGTATTTTGCACATTTTTGTATTTTACACGTGACCACAAAAGGTCAAACGTCAAGGTCATTTGGGCTTTAGAAATTTTCATCTGGCCATAAGTTTAACGGAATGTGAAGTATTTACGGCTTCGAAGATTGTAGTTCATGACTGGGTTGCATTACATGTGATCTGTGACGGGGGGGGGGGGGGTGTCGAACGACGGAAAATAAACCACATTAAAAAGGTGAATTATTGTCATGTGTGGAGAAATAAATATCTCACACGTCATGGTTAATTTGTCATTATGGCGACTTACTGGCCTGAAGAATGAACAAAAGTTGTAGAATTTGATATTTACAACTTTTGAAGGCACGCATGCAGATTTGTTCTGAAGCAAATATTCTTTTCTAGTTTCCCCTTCATTCATGAAAACCAGCTCCTCCTTTACACTTTGGATTTTTTTTTTAAGGAAGCCAACATCTGTTTATTTAGATGCGCACAAGAAATTGGGGACTTATTATCTTTCCCGTGATGACTATGTTAGTGCTGGAAAAATGCGTACGAGGGAGTCCTACACGCTCACATTCACCTCAATATGACTTAAACACATGTTATGGTGGGTAAACAATGAACAATCCTTAGTTCGTGCACGAACATATATTTAAATGTTCTGAATATGCTACGCAACTCAAATTGATAAATAAATAAATAAATAAATAAATAAATAAATGAGTAAATAAAAATAAATAGATAAATAAATAGATATATATATGAATAAATAAATAAATAAATGAATGAATGAATGAATGAATGAATGAATGAATGAATGAATGAATGAATGAATGAATGAATGAATGAATGAATGAATGAATAAATGAATAAATAAATAAATAAATAAATAAATAAATAAATAAATAAATAAATAAATAAATAAATAAATAAATAAATAAATAAATAAATAAATAAATAAATAAATAAATAAATAAGAAATGATAAGTAGACTGCACGGTCGGTTGAGCGGTAACACAATCGCCATTTATCTGTGTGACCCAGGTCCTATTCTCTGCCGGAAGCAACAGAAGGAGAGAGCTTCCGCAACTGCAAATGAGCACGTTGAATTTTTCCCAGTTCTTTGATTTCTTCCACCACGCAGAAGTCCGGCACGGTTACGATGACGTTAGTATTTTACTCCCCTCATTATCCATGTAAAAGAAATGGTTCTGCACGACAGCCATCAGGGACCGGAACCGTATTTTGTTTCCAAAAATAAACTGTGTTAGCTGTGATTGAGGTGCACAAAGTACAGAGCAGATAGAAATTACACGGCACACAAAAAGTTGACAATCCACAGCTCTATAACTCTCATCTAAGAAATTGTATTTGCAACGGAAAGTAGGGAAACGATTGTTGATAATATGGCCGACAATGCTACATGTTACTGAGATCCCAGATTCAACGGCAATTTAACTTCTCCGATTGCCTTAAGGGGTCAATGACGCCTGACAACGTTATTGATCCATGAGAATACATATTAAAACACACGTGTAAATTTTATTGTTGCAATTTTTCAAAGCGTAGCCATATCTGAATCATTTGTTAGCCTTCTAAAATTATCCATATTACCCAGTGTGCAGTTACCTGTCTCACTTTCTTTATTTCATGTTAATTCTTCTGTATTAATGTGCCTTTGTACCTGCTAGAGCAGTCTTCAGATTGCAACAAGGTCAACTCCACCCTGCTGAAATGGTCATTCACGTACATGAACACGTATAGCCCCCACGCTGGTCCGATGAATGTGGCTATGTTGGTCTAACGCTGAATTACTTACGAGTCCACAACATTTTACCAATAAACAAAATAAAACCATTTGCCATGAATCAGTGTCGTACATGTATCTCATCAGGAAAAAAATGGCTGGCCATTTGAAGGCTCAATCAAGGCCCTGACAATAGGTGAGATACGTTGGACAAGCGCAAACCGGTGACCAAAATATATAATGTCAAATCTGTATGGCCTGTTCGCGCGGTATTGGCGGTTCCTTTAGACTTGTTCACACCACCCGGGACTTTTAGCCTTCAGCTTTGTTGAAGTACGCAGTCGTTTCATTTATTTTATGTGTATTTATTCATAACTAACTTGTGTAATGCTGGCAAGAGGGTCCTCAGAAAGATAAGGATAATGCTAATGATGATACCCTTACAAAATGAAATTTAATAATAATCATGATAATATGCAAGCATTGGGCCATGTCTGAGTGATATATTCTGATAAAGAATGACTGTAACTTGAACACACTTGCTTGGTAACACGAAAAGGCTCCGAAATGGTCAGTGTGGCTTATGTTTTAAGACCACAAGACATACAAAAGACAACGTCAAGGCAAACAGGCTTGTGATTATGTTAATAACTATATTGGAATGCAAACAATTATTCTCTTTTTGTTGAAAACGTAGGATATTCCGTGAACTTGATATACATACAAAACTTGTAAGAGATCTCCGCTTTACATTTTAATTTTAAAATAAAAACAAATCTTGGAGTTAAACACTTTGAAAACAGCTTGATGTTACGTTCACAGCCATCCTCTCGTAAGTTTTTATGCTTCTTTTTCATTGTGTCCAACTGGTCTTTTGTGTTTTTTGAGGGACTAAATGCTGTAAGTCCTGTGTACTTTTGTCCGTTATAAACAGCTGCCGATCTTGCCATTTACTGCACACAACTACCCATGTCCCTAATACCAATACAAGATTGGATAGACTTGATTATCAAGTTGGTCAGCCTTCATCGGTTTTGGTGAAGCCTAACCAACACCTGGAACAATGTCAACCACGCAGGTCAAGCGCATGGATCTCTTCACTTTTGTTACTGACTCAATAATCAAGCCTACTCCAAATGATATGGCGAAGCCAAAAAGTGTAAAAAAAATATGTTGGACTGTTGCTGCTTTATCATTGTGCATAGTTTATTTAAGGTAACACGGTGACGCGCGACATAGGCAGATTTTACCCATAAATTTGATTTTTTTTTTTTTTTTTTTTTGTCTTCGTATTGGTTTATGGCATGAGTATAAAGGAGAACTTGTATAAGCGCAACAATCCAAGTTTAATGAGGATTAAGTAAATCTTAATACGATTTCAAAGACTATGTTATGATATATATATCTGGCAGTGAAGATATTCATGAAATAGAACTAAAGCATGTACAAAGTTTATTCTTCCATCCTATATAAAGTAAATGAGATATAAAATGTACGTTGCTCAGGGCAGGTCTTCAAGCCAAGGGAACATGACGCTTCATACTTATATATGGACAAAATGTGTTTACAGAGTGCTTTTAGTCCTTTATTTAAACTTCAAGCAGCGAATTTCGTGTCCGTAATTCTATATATGTATGTCGCATGTGACAATGTTAATACCAAAAATTCCTCGAGTTCTGTGGCTGGCATCTTGGTGAAAATTTAATACTGTGAACTGTGAAGTAGAAATTTCTTACCTTCAGCCTACTCCAAAGATAAGTCCTTTGTCTGCATTCTTTATAACTTATCTGCTTTCAGTAATCCTCAGTTGATTATATAATCAGTATATTCAATTGGGTAACGATTTCTGATCCCATAGCTCATGTTTACTTTACCTGTATATGCGCGACACCTTTTTTTTCGTGCCCACGAACGTACCGCGTGTTTCTCATGCCTGGGTGAACATACATACGCAGAATACCTTTCAGAAAATGTTTTATACAATATACTATATAAGAACCCCAGCATATCAAAATTCATAAGCTACATGTATAAAAGAAACCAATAAGCAGTGCACAGTAGGTAGGTGAGGGTACATCAAGCCGGGATGTCAATGGGAATTTAGTGGAGATTTTAACACATTGACGTCAACGGTTTATTTCATTTCACATGTTGCTGTACCGAAACCACTAAATAGTGATAGTTTGTGACTGGCTCACTAATCACCCACTTACTTTAATTCAGGCCAGCAAGAATAAGTTACTTTTTACCGTAATGAATGGCACGTATCAGGAAAATTTCGATTGATGTTAAAACATTTTGCTGTGCAACGCTTTGCGCGACTCATGTATCATTGTAATTTACATACTGATACAAACTTTATTTAAGCCGGTGTGTCAACACACACTTTTCTGTTTTTCCTGAATTTCTTTCCTTGTTTCTTTCTTCTTTCTTCTTTACCAGTAAATTTGTGCGACACTTTTATCGAACACTATTATACATAGAATCTCCAAACTTGGCATGATTGTACCTCCATGCAAGGGGTTTGACCGTTTTATACAGCAGAATGAAGATGTTTAAAATTATGTAAATTTAGGGCATTTGAAATTTTAAAACCTAAATATCTTCAAAACTATTATAGATAGAGATGCCTTTCCACTTCTACTAGGGGGTTATTGACCATTGTGCATGTAACGATTCTATGGCAAAAGTTGTAGCAATTTAAATTCTGCTGATTAACAGTATTCCAAATGTTCAATCTTGAATATCTTCAACACCATAATAGATAGAGATTGCATTCTAAGTTATACTAGGGGGTTGTTGACCATTGCACACCCAATGAATTGAAAATATACGTTAAATTAATTAAATCATGGCTTCCTGAGTGAGGAAATGAAGACCTCTATAGAAACATAAATAACTGAAACAAGGAAAGATTATTTGTTGCATAGCAAATCAGTGTGTGTATCTTCAAAGCATATT
The DNA here is from genome assembly GCA_964020975.1 of Hermodice carunculata. Taxonomy (NCBI): domain Eukaryota; kingdom Metazoa; phylum Annelida; class Polychaeta; order Eunicida; family Amphinomidae; genus Hermodice; species Hermodice carunculata. Next base: position 18,939,983 of record OZ026627.1, read on the forward strand.
GGTATGGTAATGTACAACTATTCCATAACACAGGAGTAGAAGTGGAATGGGATCTCTATCTATTATAGCCTTGAAGTTATTCAAGATTTAAAATTTCTAATGGTGCTATTTAGCATAATTTAAATTGGTACAAATTTTATTTTTGAATTCATTAGGTGCGCAATGATCAACAACCCCTAGTAAAAGTTAGAATGAAACCTCTATCTATTATAGTGTTGAAGATATTCATGATTGAAAAATTCAAATCACCCTAATTTGCATAATTTTTAACATCTTCATTTCTGTGTATAAACAGTCAAACTTCTTGTATGGAGGTACAATCATGCTCAGTTTGGAGTTTCTATGTATAATAGTGTCCGAGAAAAGTGTCAGACAAATTTGCTGTTATAGAAGAAAGAAAGAAAGAAAGAAAGAAAGAAAGAAAGAAAGAAAGAAAGAAAGAAAGAAAGAAAGAAAGAAAGAAAGAAAGAAAGAAAGAGGCTGGAAAAGAAGATTTTCTTGACAGCAAATCTGTCTGTGTGCCTTCAAAGGTTGTAAATATTAAATGCTACAACTTTTATCCTTTGGTACTTCACATTCCATTAAGCTTATGGCTGGATGCAAATTTCAAATTCCAAATGACCTTGACCTTTGACCTTTACAGGTCACATTTAAATTGCACTTTGTTACAATACCCACAATTTAAGCCAACTATAAACCAAATCGGAGTAAAATTGACCAAGTTATGGCAAGATGAAACTTTCAAAGAGCCAAATGACCTTGACCTTTGCCTATTTGAGCTAACATGTTCTTATAAAAATGTCCAGTGTAGCAATACCTACAATTTGAGTCCAACATGATTAGAATTGGATGGAGATTGGCCAAGTTATGACTGGATGAAACTTTCAAAGGTCCAAATGACCTTGACTTTTGAACTTTAGAGGTCACATGTAAATTTAAAAAATGTGCAAGGTTACAATAGCTACAAATTGAGCCCAACATGATCAAAATCGGATAAAAAGTGACCAAGTTATGGCTAGAAGAAAGCCACCACCGAAAGTGGCCTTTCACCTTGAAATGACTTTGACCTTAAGAAGATCCCTATGTGAAGTGATATTGACCTCAAAAATGACATTTTGGCTTAAAATTGACCTATGAGCTTGACATGACCTTTGACCTTGACATAACCTTGACATTTGAGATGACCTTTACCTTGCTATGATCGAACTCCTGTACACTCGGAACCACATCTACTATTGTATATAAGATATTGAACATTTAAAACTTTAATTAGCCCTCATTTGCATAATTTTGAAAAGCATGACCTCTCACTATAAAAAGGCCAGACTTTATCCATAGAAGTATACTTGCGCCAAGTTTGGAGCTTCTACATATAATACTATTCAAATGAAATGTCGGACAAATTTGCCGGTAAAGAAAGAAAGAAAGGGAGAAAGAAAGAAAGAAAGAAAGAAAGATGGAAAGAAAGAAAGAATTCCTAGAAAAACAGAAAAGTGTGTGTTGGCACGCACATTTAAAAAAACAAACAAAAAAGAAAAAAAAACAAATCAAATGCCATACCACAAGATCACCAACACAGCGTAAAATCAAATGCTCAAGAATTAAAAGGTAAAACCTTAAAATTGAGAAAAGTCTCATAGCATGCACTTACTGTCAAATATGCTGCACAATCTTTCCGTTTCGATGTAGTTCTGTCAAAACCATGAAATTGTATAAAATACAGAAAATTGTCTTCCTCCCCTGCACTTTCACACTGAACAAATAATTCAATTACTGAATCAATCAATCTTTGCAGACGGTTTTAAACTTGCCAAAATATGTCAAAATTCATATCCAATAGCTGGGTATACATTGCAAAATCTTTGGTCTAAGCAGATATTTGCTTGTAGTTTTTGTCGATCAGATTCAAAGGGAAGATAATGTGCAGCAAATCTCACTTTCAGTAAGATGTTTCGTACTTTTCATTTCTCAAAAAAACCACAACAGCTTTCAAAACCCAAATTTCTTCAAATATGCTTGTTTTTTCCACTTATGGTCGTCTAACGAGAAATTAAAAAAAAATCGGGAAGAGTAAATGTCGATTTCATATTATTATATTATTTACTTTAAGTAAGTAAGTTAAAAATCATATTGGGTTTTCGAGTCATGAAAATAGAATTTCGTCAAATGCCAACACACACCCCAATAAGTTTTTCAACATGTAAACATGGAACTCTTCACACTTGCTTCTTTCAAGTACACGATATGCGAAAAGACATGTTTCGCGCAAGCTATCACAGTCTTTATATCAAGGTGAAGCGGAATATTCGGTATTAAATCGTTAGGCAATACGAGATGACATTGCGCCTTTTTCGTTTATACTCTAACAGTTTGAGTTGTTCCATGTTGCTCAGTGCCCAAGGCAGACCGGTCGAAGCGACCGGCTGTTAGCCTGGTGTTGGTGTCATGCGGAAAAAAGCTGATGTGTGTAAACTAAGACAAAGAGCCACCATCAGAAACGCATGTCCGGGTGTTCCATGCTTCGAAACGTATTCAAGTATTCTGGTAGTTACAGGGTGAAGACCCGTTATTTTCTCTCAGGCTGATACTCAAAAAATTGTTTTTGGACATGTGTTCGTTAAAGGCATAAATATAATAAAAAAATCTTTAATGTCGTTGCCTTTTTACTTTTGCAAGTAGACACTGACAAGACCGGATATAAAATACAACTTTGCCTGCGGATTTTGGCTATTGTTGATGTTAAAGTGTTGCAGGACATTTGACTTTTTGAGATAAAAAGTGGTAAGGGCAAGGCAAAGACACAAATGAGCGCACACACAGTGGTAAGGGCATGCCAGAGACACAAATGGGCGCACGCATAGTGTTAAGGGCATGACGATGGCCGAGGGTACAAGCATATTACTTGCGGCTCAACAAAGGGAGTTGACGGCTGGACACGTACTACTTAACGCATTCCAAAATCAGCTGGCCTAACATACCAATGTTAAACCAATTTCTGCAGAATAAACCTAGCTAGACAGCTTTCCATGGTGTGCTTGAGCTTTGGTTGCTCCCATAGCCTCGTGACAGAGTGCACAGATGACGAAAACAAATCAGTTAGGTCTACTATGAACGCAACATCCTGCACCACTGAACAGAAAATTTGATTTCAATTCTCCATTGTAGTGTAACAAAACACGGGACGTGCGCACTAAAGAGGTGATATGTTTGACAGATGAGGAGAAGCTTGTTGTCCGTAAAATTGATGTCTACCCCATGGGCAGGAAATATATAACTGTATATCTGCCCATTGGAAATTAATAGGCGTTAGATCTGACACGATAAAGCGACGGGGCATAACTTGAAGACTTGGAAATACTACAATCTACCTTTATTACCTATTATGACTGAGGGCATATTTGCGGGCAATCAAATATTTTCACGTTCATTTTCTTTATCAAAATACACCCAACTTTTACGTCAAAATAGTAACGATCTTGAGAATGTGCTTATCTCATATATAGAATAACTATGCAGAGAAGTGGCGTACATTCTCAAATACTCATCGTGGACGCAAAGGGCCCTTATCAACCGCTATGGTGAAGTGGTGGGTCTTTGCAACTTCGACTTAGAATATAAGAGGGTATCATGCATTTGGAATAAACAAAGTTATTGAAAACCGTTGATACCATATGTCATATTTTAACAATGCATGACAGTGATTGATAGTATGAGCGCCGTGCGGTTGTCATTTACACAAGTCATGTAGTAAAGAAAGTGCTGACTCTCTATGGCGTGCAAGTTGGAAACTCGCTATATGTATGAACAGCGTAAAATCTGTGCATTTTACTCCCGTGTAAGATGAGGAAATAAACTTCTTGATGTCGTTGTTGCTGTTGTTGTTGTTATTGAATATCAAAAATGGAAGTTTCGTAGGATACCCTCATGTACACAATACATAAAATGAAGTGAGCAGAGCTAAATGTTTGATGGGTATCATCATGTATATAGTATATAAAATGGTGTGAACAGAACTTATAGAGGGACGGATACCATCATGTACACAATATATAAAATGATGTGAGCAGACCTGATAGGGAGACGGATACCACCATGTACAGGGTATATAAAATGATGAGATGGATACCATCATACACACACTGTATAAAATGAAGTGAGCAGAAACCATAGTGAGACGGATAGCATCATGCAAAAACCATATACAATGTTGTGAGCAGAACTGATATTCAGATGGATATCATTATCTACACACACAAAATGACGTGAGCAGAACTGAAAGTGAGATAGATTCCGACACGAACAAAATATATACAATAAAGTCAGCAGAACTGGTAGTGAGATTAATGCCATCATATACACTATATACGCAGAAAACAGATCTGATGTTGAAGGATTCCATCATGTACAAAAGTTACAAAAATGAGGTGAGCAGAACTGATAGTGAGATGGACACCATCGATGTGCACAATATATAAAATGAAGTCAGCAGAACTGATATTGAGAGGGATGCCATCATGTACACAATGTTTAAAATGAGGAGAGCAAAACTGATAATGAAATAAATACCATCATGTGGAGAATACCTATGCCATTATACATTACCTCTAGACCACAAATGGGTACTTGACCTCTTAGGTCGTGTCACTCCAAAGACGGCTGTCACCAGAATATTTTCTAACTGTACTACTGCCGGGCCAGGGCCACTGCAGCAACATGAATGAATGAATGAATAGCTTTATTAACTGCACCATATACATACGTGGTTTTCTGTCAGTAAAACACATAAATATATACATGAAACACAATACGATACAATACAATATAATATAATACAAAACAACTCATCACATCACAACACCAGACTACATTCCACTTCATTCTTCAGAAAAAGAAAAAAAAAGGGGAAAAAAACACTCTTCACTACATCGCCGCCTTGCCGCCCTACAACGCGGTGCGGTAGGCTGGCCGGCGTTGGCCCCAAAGGGTCGCCTGCAGAACAAAAACTGCAAGTGGATGTTGGGGATATCTATGCTATTTAGAAAATATGTATCATCAAAATTGACCTCTAACTTTAGTCACTTGGTCGAAAAATGTCCCAGTATGTTTGATTATATCGGCATCTTCTAATTTCATAATAAAGATAAATTTTTCTGGGCTCGAAAAAGTAAAAAATGTAGGGAAATTTTCGGTTAGTTTGTCGAAAAAGGTAGTTCGTTGCTGTGTAATTTTTTTACGATCGATTAAAATATGTGCCTCGTATTCCAATTTTTCACAGGTATCGCATTTCCGCTCTTCTAAAGGTGGTTTAATAGGTCTTTTGTGTTTGCCAGTTTCAACTTTGAGGTTGTGGGCGCTTATTCGAAATCGGGTAATATTTTGTTTTCTAATTCTATACTCTTTCACTAAATATAAATATTTTTCTGGTCCAAATTGCCATTTAAATTTTACATATGTTCGTAGTTTCTTGTCAGGTTCACTATTAGTGGCAAAATTTTCTTTCCATTGGTTTTTAAATATCCTTTGCCTCCCTGTCTAACATGTATATATACCTCCGGCCTTTACCTAATAAATTCGTTTAGCCCTTTTGGTGGCCATTTTGACAGTCGCCTTACTGAAGCTCCAAAGAGAGTGTCTCTTTCTGCGGTTGTATGCACTGTTAGCGTACTTTACTTAGGCAGCTGTTTTCGTAATGCAAGCGGCAAATTGTGTGAGAGTTTAATTTTGCAGCGGAGCAAACGAACCTATCATCGTCGTCCCTATCTGTCCAAAGTAGTGTTGTACAGGATAACTCGACACCACAACAGGCAACCGTGTTGGCACCTGGCCCTGTAATGACGCCATGTGAGACAGAACTCACAGAATCTGTACAAATCAGCTCAACACTGTTAGACAGGACTACAGTGGAAGCCTTTTTACAGGATCAGTTTAACCTTCTTATCAAGTGAAAACTCATTTTAATGACACCATCTGTGCCCATAGAAATGTGTCAGATAGCTAAATATGTCCAATAAATGAATCTAGCAACACAGAAAATGGACTTCTGTCACTCAAAACTTGTATTTTTGTCTTTTTGTCCAAAACCACTTCCTAGTAGTCATTACCCTATTCCATAGTCCGAACTCTTTACTCTCCATAAGCTAACCTGTCCCTGTCCAACTTATATGCATAGATAGTGCACATGTTCCTCTGTAAAATTTTGACATAGGCTGTTTTAGCCCAAATAAATTAAAGGGTCTTCAGCGGGTAACTACTCAACATGTTTCGGAGCTTTTTACCCGTACATGTCTCTCTGAGCAGCGGCTCCTTGTCTAAGCTAAATATTCAGCAAAGACAACCCACATAACAATGAATAAATATGAACGTGGCAATTGATGAATTAGCTAAATACGTGATGTTTTCCTTATAAATGCTGAGCTTCATATCAAAGAAGCATATCTGTCAAACAAACCATAATTACCAAATTTGATTAGTACAGGTTCAGATAAGAACAATTTGACTCACCCCTGAACCAATATGTACCCTTTCTAGCTGGACAGCTTATCCTAGGTAAACCATCCGACAATGTTTAACTGAAGTGGAAACAAGCTGGGGCATTATATTCAGTCCCAGGGATTATAAAATAAACAGTTGCAGCTAGACCACCTGTATTAACCAAGGGAAATCCTAACTAGGACTGCAACAAGGTACATCCTGCACAAGAGATGTAAAACAAACTCCATGATGACACCTACCCCTCAAACAATTAAGCTCTATTTAACTGCCAACCCTGAGTCAATGTGTCAACTTAATTGGCAGGTTTGTGACATTTGAGAAAATACTGTCAATTTTGAGCAATTTTTTAATATTGAGTAAATGTGCTTTTAGGCATATCAGAAAAGAATGAAAGTCATTAGCATTTATGCCAAAAACATGCTATCAAAACAGTTTTCGTAACAGGATTTTAAGTACAATTAAGCAAACATGTAACTGTCGTAGGCCGCTTCTTGCTACCTGTAGCCCCTGGGGGTTTACCTATCAGAAAACATGTAAGCCTAAAATGTCTGATAGTGAATACTAAAACAGAAAGATGCAAAAAGATAAAGTTAAGTACCAAAACAGACAAGTCTAAAAACGCTACATTATTGTGGCCAAACTTTCTAATAATCCAAAAACAGTAGAATTATAGGGCAAGTCAGAAAAGAATGGAACTCTTTTTTTATTTATGTCAAGGGAATGCAATGAAAATATTAACCAGATATCAAGTACAATTAGGCAAGCTTGTAACTGCCGTAGGCCGCTTCATGCTACTTGTAGCCCCTCGGGGTTTACCTCACAGAAAACAAGCCAGCCTAAAATGTCTGAAAGGATGAACATTTAAACATAATGATGCCAAAAGATAAAATTAAGTGGCAAAACAGGCAAGTCTAAAATCTCTCAAATTTTTTATGCCAAACTTTCGAACCATCTCGGGATATTTACAGCAAAATTTTTAGAAATATACGATCGAAAGTACACCTTTGAATCCGTTTGACTGAAGTTTATTGTAAATAAATTTGGTTCTAGATGCAAAGTTATGAAATTTAGAACAAATACGACCAAATCTCAAAATCTGTGACAAAAATGTATTTTATCCAATAGTATCCGAAATATTACTGTCCGGGAAGGGATAATTAACTACTTCAAAGTTAAACTCATATATTTTGTGATAGACTTTAATACAAAACCTGTCATTAGTGACCTGAATATCCAAGTCCAAAAACACATCTCTGAAACCATCTGAATTGTTACCCTCCAAAGGGAAATTTTGGGTAAATTTCTTTAGCAATTTTACTGAAATTTTGTACATCTACACAAGCAATGTTATCGATATATATTGCGTTGTTTGATAACTTTGTAGCCATTTGAAAGTCCTGTTTCATCAATTTATCCATATACTTAAATTCAAGCCAGGTTAAATACAAATCTGCCAGTAAAGGGGAGCAGTTGCTACCCATTGGAATGCCTTTTATTTGTTGAAAAACCAATGGTCCGCATTGAACAAAAGTATTATCCAAAAGAAATTTTATAGCATCTATCAAAGTTTCAACAGTGTAAGATTTAACGTTACTTTTTGAATATCTATTGTGTGACTATAATAAATATGTCAGATGTCTGAGTGTCGTTATGATAAGGTTTTACTGTACCAAGTATGATTCAGACTGTTGTGGTAGAGTTTGCCAGCCCCACAGGCCCCATCAGCCACGCTGCCAGGGAGTAGTTTAAAGAACAGCACTGCACCAAGGTCAGAATCACGTAACTCCGCACTATGCTCAACACGCCCACATCAGCAGAGGCAGAAGCATAAGAAACAGCATAGGCGTCACAGGAGTCTGTCAAGGAGCTATTCCCTGTACACCACAACTTCTAGACAGGGGCATTTACTGAACTGTCAGGCTGTGGCATAATTGCTGCCTGGTATTGCTCCACAGAACCCCATGGTACAGTCTGCAGTATGTGTTAGCATACAGAAGCAAGTACATTCTTCTGTTTTCAAAAGATTGAGACAGAACTTGCATCACAAACTCCAGTCCAATTGGGCTTGGTTTCCTGAGATGGCAACAGAGCGGCAATGTCTGAAACCATCTCTGTACATTTTGCTTCCAGGGCACAGATGTTTCCCCCAAAGAGTGCTAAAGACAGGCAAGCAAATGGTGTTAGAGGGGCCGGCCACCCTGTTTGCCCATTACCTGTGACATCCACACTTCAGCCCCCGCCGGGGTAAAATGGAGGGAGGGGGGGGGGGGCGCACTGTCATCAGCTGTTTTGGGACAAGAAGCCCTGATGGTGCTATGAACCTCTAGAGCTAAGCACCTGTCCCTGGGCAAGCCAAGCCTGGAAGACTTGTGTGCCTGACTCTAGAGGGGCAACAACAGCTCAAGCAATGTATCGTTCCTCCTAAAGAGGGTGGGTTGATTTCCTTGGAGGCTAATGTGAAGGAGTCAGTTTTGTCCATCTTGGATATCCCCTATAATGATGTTTCCCCCGACGAGGAAAGAGAGAATGAACATTGTTCCAGGGTGGTTTCATGGTGATTTGACTGCATACATTAGAAACTTACAATGCAAGAGGTCTCTGTTACAGTTTTTGCTTGGGATCTTAGTGACCACCCCTATCTAGGGAAGAGACCATGGAGCAGTTTTTAGGACACTGGGCTATACTGACACAATGTTTTTGAAAGAGGAAGTCCAGTCCTGACTCTGATTGCAAGGATGGGCAACGGGAGTTGTCCAACATGGTGATTTATCCTCAGAACATCACCTTGAGTGTGAATCACTTTATGCAGGAAAGGCTGGGCTCACCCACAAGTTTGAACTTTGAGCAACCAAAGCCTATGTCACATACAATGCTGGTTGAGGATGAAGTAGTCATACCATTCAGTTTTTATGTGCCTGAACAGATTTGATCAAAGGACAGCCAACAGGAACGATTTTGGCGGTACTCAGGTTCAGCCCATGAACCTCCTGACAAGACCCAAGAAAATGCCAAGGACTTCTGATGTCCCCAAGGAGGTTTGGGACCATACTGCCTGAGTACCCGAGGTCACATTTGCTCAGCCCTAGCTTTGCACTGACAGGAAGCCCACCATCAAAGAAATATTTGCCACTATTATGATGTAAGAATAGTGTCACCAGGGCTACTATTCAGACTATGTCCACCTCAGATATGGGGCTGTTGCGTTGTTTGAATTCATTTTAGACTGGCATGCTGTGTGGACTTACCACCCACAGCTCCCCATATTTTACTGTTTACGCAGCAGTAGGAAATGTGCAAAGCCAGATCGTTGCAGCTTTCCTTGGGGAATGTTATGTGCCAAGACACTAACCTGAATTTATTACAATGACCCATGAGGTTCTGGACCACCTATCATAGCCAACAATTGGCACAATGGCTGTACATTTGTCCTATCAATGCCAACTCTCGTGATCTCTGTGGTGAAGAAGGTGTGACAGGAATTGTAGAGGAGGCTAGGAATGAGACTCCCTGAGGACACTGAATGCCTTAATTAAACATGCCACTAGTCTCAAACATACCCTCACCCAAAGTCAAAACACCTTCAGCAACAAGGACAGTTGCAGAGGCAATTAGAAGAAGAGAATCAGAGGTGACAGTTCCACACATTTTTTGGAGAGAGGTCAAAATCAGATCCACGGTGATGGCTGGGGTAGTGGACATGTCCAGATGCCTCTTCAGCTTTATTACCTGCAAGCAGCTGTGCCTGATGGTGTCCCCAGTCCCTATGGGAGGAATCGTGCAATGCTGAGGCAGTTGATGGATAACATTACCTTATGCCCACTGATGGTGACAATACACTGGTAAGCCCTACATATGAAGTGTGGTAAGTGAAGGTTGTGCACTTACTCTTTTTGATTCAGAGCCTCCCCCTCTATCAAATGTTTCCATACGCTTTAAGTTAAAAAATAGCCCTTTGGCTTGCAGATTACAGGAAACAGTGGACAAACCTTTGTGCAAAAGGGCAATAGAGATAGTACACAATCCACATTCACCAGGGTTTTACATGTGGTTGTTTTTAGTTCCCCAAGTTGGACAACGGCTTACATCTGGCCATTGACTTGAAAGCCTTGAGCAAGTACCTAGTAATCGACAAGTTTAAGACGGAGGCATGCAAATTGCCTACAGGATAATCCACCTCCATTCCGGTGGTATCGCTACCTTTGAGTGTTCTAGAAGAATTGTATTATGTCAATAACTCGAAAACATAACTTAATTTTCCTACTTATTAAAAATAATTACCGCTAAAGCACTTTGAAGCCCACCTAACCTCCCCGTATAACATGATTTTTGGGGTTAGTCCCCCAAACAATGACTGATGTATTAGGTTAAGGCTGAAGGTCAGCTGCCTGGTATAGATGGCGCTGCAGTGGCTCTGGACCGTGAGTAGCACAGCCAGGTAGGGTTATGGTGATACTAATCCCTGGAGAGACACGATGTAAGAGGTCAAGTACCCATCAGTGTTTTGGAGGTAAGTATTATATGAAAATTAAGTTATTTTTCTTCAGATATTGAATGTAGTGAGCAGAACTGATAGTGAGATAGATACCATCATGTAAACATACATAAAAAGAAATAAAAAGAAGTGAAAAGGTCTGAAGTGAGATGGAAACTGACATATACAATGAGCTACAATGGCATCAATTTAAGCGAGGGAAGCTTCTGTTCTTCACACATTTTGTTCCTTTTAATGCAGCCAAGCAACCACACATTACAGGATATCAATGAAGCCCTCTGTATCACTGGAGTTGCGCGTGATCCAAGCATTACTGGTGAAGGAGATAAATTTGATCAATTATAAATTAGATTTTTTTTTTCTTGATACTTTACCAACCATGTTTCTGTTGTTATTACCCGTGGTCACTCATTCAGTGATTTTAGTTTAAGCAATGGTTATTTCCTTTTGTCTGTGCAACTATTTGCGGTAGATGGACTTGGACTTTTGAGTGCTACTCGTCACTTTTTGCAAACATGAAAGAAAATAAACCGAGGCGATATCGAGCCTAGACATCCTGGGCAAGTGTACATAAAAAATACATTATTGGGTCTGTGGAAATTCGGCAACCCTTTTCTATGTCTTGGTCCAACCATTGACACATACAAGAACAGGCTATCATGCAAAAACGTGCTTTGAAGGCTTTGTATCATAATAATTTGTCGCTTCGAGGGTCCTAATGTCTTATTCCTTCTGACACAAAAACCCGTTCCTATTCGCAGTGTCTATTTATCAGAACTTCTCATTGACTTAATTATGGACCCCTTAACCCCAGAGAGTGCGCATGGAAAGATGTCGATACATTCATTTGAAGCCTTTTTTTTTTCCTTTTTTTTTTTTTTTTTTTTTGTTTTTGTTTTTTGTTTTTTGTTTTTTGTTTTTTGTTGTTTGTTTTTTTGTTTTTGTTTTTTGTTTTTGTTTTTGTTTGTTGGTTTTTTGTTTTTGTTTTAGGGTCAAGCATGGCCAAATTAAATCTTCTGCAAAATAGTTTGGGGATTTGCTTTGAAATTGCCACTAGTCCCAAACTAGGAAACGCCTTTGGAACCCTGCACCGTAATTTTCAAGAAATAGTGTTGCCAGTATTTGTGCCCCTCCCCCCCCCCACCCACTTTTTTCTAAATGTTTTGTTTGTTTTACTACTTTGAACTTCTAATCCATCATCATCATTCAGATTATGCTGAAACTTGACAGAATTTTTTTCATGTGCAAGGGTCAAAGAAAGTCGATGAGCAGGTGGCGTTGCTCTGGTTTACTGATTTTTGATCATTTCTCTCAGTTGGAGTATTTATGGGCGATGCATACAATTTTTATTGACAATAATGTTAAATCAATGGGATTTCTATGGTACATCACCATATAACTTCTCCAAAATTATCAGTCAAATTCACTTCAAACATGGCGGGGAAATACCTTTGGTAAGTGGCTTCCAAATCTTTTGAAATGGTTTCGCTCCGATGATTTTTGGATTTTAAAAAATGTGAAGGTTGGTTAATTTAGAAAAAATTAATTCTTGTTTAAAACTGCCCTTCTAATTTCTCACAAATTGCATGGGAAAACTTTTGCGTACCCCTAAAGCTCAATTTATTCATAAGATTGCGCCGGGATTTCCGTTTTGTACAGAGTTTTTTTGGGTGTTTGTGGTATATACAACTTAAGCCTAAGCTCGTGCCTGATTCCTTTTTAACATGCAGTGGATGTCTATTGACTCAATCTCCATTAAATGTGTTCACTACATGGTGCTGATTGCATTACCTGATATAAAAAAAAATCTTAATATTCCGCACTTATCTTAGCAGGGGCAGGAAATGAGCCTCCTCCTAGAAGTATCGGAGGGGATGGACAGCCTTGCTACGCTCTTGTCAAGCTATGCAAAGCCAAATACCCTGAACGAGGGACCGTTTCACCGAACCGTCATACTCATACTAGTGTCACAAAAATTAATGCTATTGCCTTCTATGAAATGCAACTTTCTTTTTCTTTCCTTTTTTATAATTGATACAGACTTCTGCATATATACTGTACCGCCCTACTTATTTCAAGCTGACATCCAAAAACCAGTGGGATCTCTTTTGTGCTTTGCCATTTTGATCACACGGCCAATGACCAGCAAACTCCAGGACTAACATTTCCGATCTAAGAAAAAGCTCTACCTAAGAATGATTGTAAAAAAAATTAGATAAAATGATACATCCATACAATTGTTACATTTTATTACAATTTTTGTCACTGTTATTACAAACCGGGCATGTCTGATTCATTACGTGTTGCTGCAAGCTGTTATTACAAATTGCAAAATGTACTAAAATTACATTTTGCCGCAACTCATTACAAATTGCCGCAAATATTACAAATTAATGCAGATTTCTGCTCATTTTTCTTACAAAAAGGCAGTTATTACAAATTGCTGCAATTATTACAAGTTACCGCAAACCATGTGTTATGCGGCAATTGCTGCATAAAAAGTGAATAAGGCAGATAGATATATAGGTAGATAGACAGACAGACAGACAGACAAACAAACAGACCGATAGATAGACAGATAGATAGATAGATAGATAGATAGATAGATAGATAGATGGATGGATGGATAGATGGATGGATGGATGGATGGATAGATAGATAGATAGATAGATAGATAGATAGATAGATAGATACATACATACATACATACATACATACATAAATAGATGATAGATAATTTTAAATCGTATAAAAGATAAACAGATACTATTTATAACAGAAAACCCTATTTTGGGGGTAATTTTGATGAAGAAGAAATGGATAACAGCAGTATCTGTTTATGTCTATCTATCTATCTATCTATCAGTCCCGGAACTTAAGCGCAATGGTGTATAATGCCGCTATTCAGTATAATGCCGCTACTCAGCATAGTCCCGCTTATTCAGTACAATGCCGCTGTTCAGTATAGTCCCGCTTATTCAGTACAATGCCGCTGTTCAGTATAGTCCCGCTTATTCAGTACAATGCCGCTAAAATTTGTACTGATGCTTTGAAACAAACATCGCATGTTAAATTACTTCGTGAACTTGGGTGGTGAACTCTTGCAGAGAAACGTATATACTTCAACATTGTCCTCTTTTACAAAATGTACCACAAACTGACTCCCTCTTATCTATCTAATCTTGTACCCTCTCCCCTTGTTGGTCGCGCTTTCCGACATTGAATGTCAGTGCGCCCTGTCAGATGTAGAACATCGCGTCTGTGTAATTCTTTTCTACCAAACTGTCAAACAATGGAATAACCAACCATCCGACATTAGATATTCGCTTTCCCTACATATATATAAATCAAAATTTAAAACTACTCTCTTAGCCACAGACAATGTTCCTGAGTTCTATCTCCAGGGTGACCGATTTGCTAATATTTGCCACACGCAAATACGCCTAGGATTCTCTAGACTAGACTTTGGCCCCCACAAAGTTAACATCCTTCCCGACCCATCCTGTGGTTTTTCTTAACCCACTGAAGACTCCAAGCATTTTCTTCTCTTCTGTCCATATTACATCGTTCACAGAAACAAATTGCTTAATACTGTTATTCCTTTGATTACTTCGGGGGTTAGCCGGCATATTATAATTCATATTGGTAGTGATAGTTTAGTTGGAATATTTTTCCGTGGAAGTAGCAAGCTTTCTATCTGCCTAAATAACCAGATCTGTGATGTACTGCAGCGGCACGTTATTGATACCAGACGCTTTAACGACTTAATGTTTCCGTTACTGTTACTGTAATGATCACCGGTTGGACTATGCAAATTGATTTGTATCGCACTTTTTTTCCTTATTGGGTATATATTGAACTCAACTTCAAACTGGTTTAACTTGTATCCTATAAGTAATCAAATCATGATTTTCGCACAGAGTTTTCATTGATATTATACAATGGTAACATTTGTATTGTCCTGTGTGTCTTGTACATACCTACTGTGTGTCTCCATGTTTTTGAGAACCCATGTATTAGTCATCATGATGTACTATAGGGCTATCCAGACTAAATATATAAATACGTTTAACCTAAACTTGGCCTGGGACCACAAAACAACAGCCACACGCAAAAATGACCTTAGAATCAGCAATGCAGGTGAAAACAAAACAAACAACAACAACACTATGTCTAGGATTGAAAAATTCTTGCTCATTCTGTTAGGACACAGCCTAAAGGCTCAAAAGGAAAATGTGGTTGCTTCGTTGGTTCAATAAAAAATAGTTTTGGAAACTGTACATTGTGTGGAGACATCGCACATCACACCCATTATCTTGACTCAACAGTCATTGGTCAAACCCCTTCACGTGTAGTAATGGAGTAAAGCAAGGCGGGGTACTCTCTCCAATATTATTTGGAGTGTATATTGATGAACTGCTGATTCGCTTGAAAAAACAAGGCTTTGGATGTCATGTCGGTAATGTGTTCATGGGAGCCTTAGGTTTTGCTGACGATGTGGTCCTCCTAGCTCCCACATTATCCTCCATGTCAAAAATGTTAGATATTTGCTCCATTTACTCCTCCGAATATAATGTCTCTTTTAATCCTAGTAAAAGTAAACATGTGACTTTTGGCAAAAGAAATCCCTCTGTGCGACTACTCTTTGATGAAAAACCAATTGAACATGTTGATAAATGTGAACATCTGTGTAACCTTATTGGTCTCAATTCTGGTTCCGATGGCATAAAAATGCCATTAAGCGGTTTCAAACAGAGGTGAACATGCTCATGGTACATTTTTCAAAAGCATTTCCAGATATAAGGTACAAACTTTTTAAAACATTCTGCATGTCATTGTACGGATGTCAACTCTGGGATCTATCAAGTAAGGAGGTCCAGACGTTTTATACAGCTTGGCGTAAGGCCGTTAGATACATATGGAGAATCCCGGACAGGACACACAATCGTCTGCTTCCTCTGTTTTGTGGTGATCCTCCAGTTGAAACACAGATACACAGACGGTTTATAAAATTCATTTCAAAGGTGGTGAACAGTAACAATATAATTGTAAAAACATGCGGTAATCTGGTGATTAATGGCAGCCAATGCTGTGCATCTAAATCTTTAACGTTCTTAACTTCAGTTCTTGGGATAATGAGGACTTCAATCAAGATGATGAGCAATCTGCGGCGTTTATCCACGAACTTTGTGAAGCAAGAGACGGTAAGCTTCAAACCAATCTCTCACGAGCAGAATTGGATGAAATTATTCACTTCGTATGCACATTGTAACGTTTGTCACCCAAAACGAGTCCATGTGGATAGGGTCATCTTGACCAGTGAACTGTATGAATGTCTTATTTTTTATTCCTCTTAATTCATATATATACGTTGTACACTTTTTTGCCATTTTTTCTATATATTGTACCTCTTGTGTACGAAAAAAAGATATACATATTGGTTAAATTCTAAGCCATGTATGATAGGAACCCTCATTTGCTACGATGACACTGACTTATTTCAAAACCAGTATAAATGAAACAAAGAAAACAATGTAAACATTGAACAAACGAGTAACCTGCGTAGTGCTTTAGAATCAACATGTAAGATTACCAAACATTAAAGGAACATTGTTCAACTACTTCTTGTCCTTTAAAACGAATTCCCCTTGTAACAGCTTTTATGTGAAACGGTTTCCCCCCCATTTTAACACTGATTGCCCTGTGTTTGTGTTTTTTTTAATGAACTGGTGACACGTGCCAATATATCTTATACACTTGATATAGAAGTTGTTGTAATGATAGATTGTATAGGTAGGTTTAACATATGTTTCTGCCTCGACAGTTTGATACGTGCGTCTCCATATAGCGTCATCAATACTTTGTAGTGTATTGCCATGGTCCCTAGAGGACGCTGTATGCAATAAAGCTTTATCTACATTTCTGTATTAGTTGATATCTCGTACCGTTTCTTATGCCAGCATATCATGAGAAATGTTTGGGTTCCGCACTTTGGTATAATCTTTTTTTCTAAAATCATTATTTCTGCTTGCTCAGTTGGGTTGTCATACCCCCCCCCACCCCCTCCTCTCGCTAAAACTTGGACGCAGTGCATACTTGATGTGAACTCTGGTGAATTACTATGGTGGCAACGCATAATATACCTGGATGCTAACAAACAGCGCACAATAGATGTAAACCTTGGTAAAGTGCTATGGCAGCTATGCATAATGGACGTAGACCTTGGTGAATTGCTATCACAGCAGGGCACAAAGGATGTATGCTAGGGTAAATTGCTTTGATAGATTGTCTGTAAATCCTACTCACATGTACATTTATAGTTTGACAGCATGTTTACTTGAATGGTGGAGGCTGCTTTTATACTAGCATATAAATATTATGCTAAGTTTGATGAGATAGCGATATGATAGTGCAGATGGCATTGAAACACTTTAATTTCGCCCAGGATTTTACTGCATAACAAAGCTGATTTGGAAAAAAAGCTGCAGTTCCCACGCCAGATACATACCCATTCCAATAAGCCTGGTGTGCCATGACCGTTGGACATTCAATCAGGACACACCCCGCAGGCGGTCGAATACAACGAAACATGGTGTACTTTCTTTCCTTAACGAGTATTTAATAGTCAGTCAGATGCTAACACTTATTTCACTCTTCGAGTATGAACAAATAACAATCCACAAATATACCTGGACAGAAAATGGACACGTGCGGCGGCAAATAAAAATATCAGTTGAAATACTGAATTATACAGATTAATATCGCCACTATACACATCGAACAAAAAGAATAACACATGAAACATTTACGCGTCACCACCCACGCGTGAAAATGAAAACGAGAAAACCTTTGCGACCTGGCTGAGTGAACACGAGATGCTCCCATCAGCGAGGGTGACTTTGTGAAATGCACCAATCCCCTCTCGCCCCAGGCAATTTTTATGATCTTACGTCTGTGACACACCTTTCTATGAATGAGAAATTCTGTCCTTTCAGCACGTCTGTGACAAAGCTAGTACCTCAGACTACTCTGGGTCTGCCTGATTACTTGCACACTGCACAGGCATACTTGGTTTAAACAAATTTTATTTTACTTGAAAATGGATTAAGAAACAAGCTTAATAAAGCTTATAATAATCCTTCTCCAAGGATACACAATGCACATTTGCGAAATCAAAGACTGAAATGCTCTAAAGTTTATTCACAGTGTAAAACTTATAAATGGCAGGTAAAGAAAAAAAGAGAGAAAAGAGACAGAGACAGAGAGAGAGAGAGAGAGAGAGAGAGAGAGACAGACAGACAGACAGAGAGAGACAGAGACAGAGACAGAGAGACAGACAGACAGACAGACAGACAGACAGACAGAGAGGGAGGGAGAAAGAAAGGCGTGGTATCCTTATCCTGTCTTCAAGCGTTTGGTCTTGGTGATGTACATTTCTGTTTTTAGTTTATTACCTTAGTGCAGGGTTTCAATGAATTGCGACCGTAGTTGAGTGTAAAGGGGGCAATCTAACAAGAAGTGAGAGGTGTTTTCGTTCGGTGCGCCACATGAACACTGTGGACTATTGATAAAATTACATTGAAATAGAAATTCATTCAATGCACTGCAGTTGAGATGCATCCGCGTATGGTGAATTTGTGAAAACCGATTACTACCGTAAAATGAGTAGGAATTTGTTTAACGTCTCTGTTAAGTCTGCTTTTGAATAAACCTAATGAATTTGAGATTTTGGTATCGTTGTCCAAGTCTCGCCATGCTTTGATTGTAGATGGACAAAATGATTTCTTTCTCAGTTCAGAGTTGCAGAAAAGTAAGAGTATTTCGCCACTCGTATGAGTGCCGTAGCCAGTGTTACAGGTTCAGGGATTCTGTTGCTTAAATATTCGGGTGTTAATTCGTGCATGATTTTGTAGAAATGAATTAGTTCGTGTTTTTTTCTATGTTCTTGTAATCTTCCCATCTAGTTTCCTCGTACAGCAAACGAGTGCTGCAGTTTAAAGTGGCACCTGTGACAACACGTGCAGCAGCCGGTTGAACTCTTTCTAGCTTATCAGAGCATGTTTGGGAACAGCAGTCCCAGAGAATGTCGCCGTATTCACGAATAGGTCTTATAAAAACTATATAAAGCGTTTTAACTGCTTTATGTCGAACATATATATCATGCCACGTAGGCAGTCGACTCTTTTCATAGCTCTCATGTAAATGTCTACGAGATGGTTAACCCAAGAGCAGTCCTACGACAGAGTTATTCCAAGATGTTTGTGACACTCGTTTTCTTTTACATGGGTACCATTTAGGAACAAAGGATTTTTACTTGGGACAGAAGAACGTGTACCGCACATACAAAAAGTTTTAGTTTCATGTCTATGAACCATTGTTTGGCCCAAACGGAAATTGCTGAGAGATCTCCATTTAAAGTGAGAGTTGCAATGTCTTGATCACAGTCATAAGTTGCGACAAAGAGAGAAGTGTCGTCTGCAAATAGTCTTATGTTCGATTCTACAATGGATGCAATATCATTGATGTAAATGAGAAATAGTTGTGGTCCTAGAATTGAACCTTGAGGTACGCTTCCTCTGATGTATTTCGAAGATGACAATTGGCCGTTTATGACAACGCGTGGACGTCTGCATTCTAAATAACTTTTAAACCACGCGAGTATGCTACCTCGGACGCCAATGGCATGTAGCTTATGGAGTAAGCCTTTGTGCCCAACTCTGTCAAACGCCCGGGATATGTCAAATAAGACAAAAATTACCATTTTGTCAGTGTCCATAGCATCAAGCACTAAGTCGTACAATTATAATAATTGCGAGACAACAGAATCGCCGGGTTGATAAGCAGATTGAAATTTTGTCACAATTTTTGTTTTCGATGCAGTGGTTTAAAAGAGATTTGAAGACACACCTTTGCTTAAGCAACTGAGTAAAGATATGGAAAGGTAATTTTTCATAAGCTGTTGACTCTCTTTTTTAAGTACGGGATTAACATTGGCGTCTTTCCAACAGTTTGGAAAAACGGAGCTTTGCAAAGATTTTTTAAAGATTATACGTAGGGGAAGACATAGAGACGCTGAACAAGCTTTCAATAATTTAGGAGTTATCTGGAGCAGGTGAGGACATACAGTGTACGAGGTGCGACGCCCCAACACTTCTTTAAAAATAATGTCCAAACATATCAAACATATAAGATAGGCTTTGTCACCATGTTGCTAGTATCAATGGTCTATAACCAACTGTATCAAGTAGCAAAGAGGCCAAAAATGTTCCCAATTAGAATTTGTATCGATATTATCTAAGTGTGTTTCTATTTCAGCAACACAAAATGTCATCATGTCGTCATGTATATATCATAGGAAAAGCAAATATGAAAAATGTGTTATTTTCCAAAACTTTACAGGTTGCAAATACTATCAGATGTGGCCCGCCGCCCCTGGGTCGGAACGTGCTTGTATATAATGACAAAAGGGTGGTTATTATTTAAACTGCGACTCGCACGGAAAGTTCACTCTAAGCAAACAAATTAACGCCAGTATTACGGACACCGACTTTGGGATTTAACAGTTGCTCTAAATGCATCGCTCCGTTGATTTTACCTCTATTACATGTCATCCTTTCTTTTTATGATGGCTTATTAGTGTCAACTCAATGTTTATGTTTAACCCGTGCTTACCCGAAAAAAATGTCCTAATTGCGAGATACTTACAATCAACGGTTGTGCTTACTTAAATAACTCCAAAACTGATACATGAAGAGTAGTTCTGATTTGAGCATTTTTATGCTTACATATTTTGACACCTAATTCTACACTTCGAATTTGAAACATTATTTGGTTGTCACCAATTTGACCAAACGTAGGGGCATATATAAAGAAAATCGGTCAAATGCTGAGAATAGCAATCAAAGTAGCCGACATAGACAGAAATAAACACAATTGTGTAATGTGCCGACATTTATTTGTTTCAAGGATACAATGATCTTTCTATAGAAATTGATTTCATAATTTTGTTATTGACTTTTCTTAATGCTAACTCGACTCTTGAAATTGACTAAATGGCCAGCTGCAAATGTTCGGTTGCCTTAGATGTGCATTAAAAGTGTATATTATTCAGATTAAACACTGATGCAAGAATGCTGTTTTCTTCTAGCGCAGCGCTAAGATATCCGTTTTTATTTTCATGCATGAGGACTGGCAGCATTTTAATTTTTCAAAATTGAAAATGACCGTGTTACATTTGTATTAAACGGCCGATAGCAGGACTAATTGGTCTTCTTCTTCTTCTTCTTCTTCTTCTTCTTCTTCTTCTTCTTCTTCTTCTTCTTCTTCTTCTTCTTTTTCTTCTTCTTCTTCTTCTTCTTCTTCTTCTTCTTCTTCTTCTTTTGGGGGAGGGCTTTTTTTCACGTTGGTCTCTTGCCAGTACATCTTAGTGGCTAAAGGTGCGGGTGTTGGAGAGAGAGAGAGACAGAGAGAGAGAGAGAGAGAGAGACAGAGAGAGAGAGAGAGAGACAGAGAGAGAGAGAGAGAGAGAGAGAGAGAGAGAGAGAGAGAGAGAGAGAGAGAGACCACAGTACAACTGTCGCCAAATGGACCAAATTGCGAGACCGTCGAGCATGCTGTCGTGCGAACAAAAGAAGAGCTAGCCTTGTGTAGCATGCTCAAATAAGATGCTCGCACCATGGGAATGCGTGCTCGTCCCTCTTTACACTTGGCTAGCAATGCGTCTGGCTACGTGCTAACGGACTAGCATCGTGCGAATTCAAGCGAGCATAGTGCGAGTGGCGACCGCATCGTGCGGCATGCCCATGCCAGGTGCTTTTCACTTGCAGCCACCTTGCGCATTTGACGAAATGGGTTGTCCCTCATGGCTCGCATATTAAATTTGCATAAACGATAAAAATAAAACCCTGGCATTGCAAAGTCGTAAAAAGGCATACAGCGCAATTTGTCCCACTCAGAACCAGAAAAACACTGAACAAAGCTTAAAGTACCGTTTCAAGTTCCCGTGCATGACAACTATGTGCGATTTTGACATCGCTGACGACCGGCAGCTTTTTCGTAAAGTCTGATAGTGACAGCCGGATAATGAAATTGGGCGGTGTGTGTTGTAAAAACGTTCCTATTTTCTTGAAACGTACTTTTGCTTGGAATTTGAGCATAGAAATAATTGGCACTACCTGTTGGTGAACAAATCATGGCTTTGCACACAACATATTCCGATCGAAATTAACTTTTCGAGTTGTTACTTTCATTGACGGCAATCGTGCAGTTCTGGTGCCCCATATGGTGATCAGGCCGAGAGCGTGGTGTCACAAACATTGCCCGCAGATTTCAATGACTAGAAATAGTTGCCAATTTCGCCAGAAAATGCTTTCTTTTAATCCATTTTGTGTTCTCCAAATGGGAAAAATTGCGCAGGGCCTATTTGAAGGGCCGAAGTTCTGAATCCACATGGTTCATTAATATTAAATAAAAATTCACGCGGGGCTCACAAATTTTATTTCACGCTGGTCACACAAGGACTACATCTGGAGACGCATTCACGAAGAGATTAATCTGATCCTGAATTTAATCCTGAAATGAAAGTCAGTGTGCCATTGGACCTTGAACTATTGAATTGTTGGCCTAATATTTGATTTAAAGTCGCAGGATTAAACAATCTATGTTCCCCGTTATATTATGAATTTAGGAATTAAATTTTCTTTTATCAAATCAATCTTGATTTAATCCAGATTTTAATCCCAGATTAAAAGATTAAATGCGGGATCAAACTAAAATTGATTGAATAAAATGAGCCTGTCAATCCTTAAGTTCATATGGTGACAAGAGCATATATTGGCTGAGCTTCGAAGCTTTGGTCACACATTGAGCTAAGGACTATGTAATTTAGAGCACAAACCACATTGATTTTAATTTTAGGATTAAAGTAAGGATCAGATCAAATTCTTTGTGAATATGGGACTTGGTGATTAGTCTTAAATGAAAATCTCTCAAGAAAATGAGCTGCAGCGTGGGGACTTAAGATTTATTAGAACGTGATAGAAATGTGCCTGTGAAAGCAGTGAACAACAAAAATGTTCTGATGACTGACCATGGTAAATTCACTGATTTTCAGCAAATTTCCTGTCTCAACACCAGTGACAGTGTCTCGGCAGAAACAAGTGTTGACATTACGAACTATTACAGGTTCGTCCGGCTAGCCTAATCTCTTTAAGTCGAGGGTTAAGATCTTGTGTATAGTAAATTGAGTACTCAGACACCTTAACAAGCAAAGAGCGGGGGGGGGGGGGGGGGGGGCAATTCACCCAAGTATGTGTGTTACGCGGCCGCTCTGATTACATGAATGTTTTTTTGATAGACGCAAACGAAAGCAGCTTCTCTCATTCGTTTTCTTTCCCTTTTTTCAATCATATACTTTTAAAGATAGTTAATATATTATTCTTGGGAAAAATAATTCTTCGTCGCATTGGTGCTAAGAGGATGTTTGTCAACAACTTCTGTTCAATGTATTTACATTGCATTCATGAGATAATTATGTCTAGCTGAGGTTCGGTGACGGACACATTGTCAAATTCCACTCCACGAATGTCAATTTCCTCGATCTTCAGTTTCTTTCAAATCAAACTGCGTTTACAATTAAAATGGTCGAGGACAAGAACAGTAGAATGATCAATGATGTCGAACACAATTTTGGCCGCAAAGTGCTAACCATTTTAATAAAAGTATCTGCAGAATTGCCAGACGACTGTACCACTGGATGGTAGGCCTTCAACCTGAAGGCTGTAGACCCTATTGTTTCCTTTTTTCCTGAGCTGCGCGAAAGCCAACAATAAAAAAATGGAAAAAAAAATGCCTCTGTTTATTTTATTTTATTATATGTCAGCGAACGGAGAAATCTGAATTACTGTTTTGTTAATCAATTATCACATCAATCGAGGCAAACCGCCTTCTTCAGAAATAACTGAAACACACTAATCACTTTTCCAGCATGCATGACGGAAAGGCGGTGTGCCTCGATCAAAGACAATCTGCTACCTACTATTCCTAGAGAAAAAAAAAACAACCCCCCCCCCCGCCCAAAAGTTTTTAGTGCCTATAAGGGTGAATGGCAGATTTGTTTTTTTGTTTTTTTTTTGGTTTTCTTTGTGGAACTTCTAGCGAATCTTCGGCAAAATTTTCGAATAAATTTGCATTCGCCAGAAATAACTTTTGTGCCAGTTTCTCATTCGACCATATCCAATTTCGCCATGATGTTTTTCGCCTTCATAATTGATTTATCGACGAAGTTGGTTTCGGCAATGGGGTACTTGGGGCCCCAAATTTTCATTTTGATTCCGGTAAATCATTCTTGACGAATTTATTGAACATTTTTATCCAATCGAAACTTATCAACCTTGGGCCTGAAACAATTTTACATTCATAACTGTGACCAGGAAAATTCCAGCTCCGAGATAACAAAAGAATCGTGAATATCCTTAAACATGTATTTATACTGTGAAGCTTTGTGCCTTTGATTTTACTTCAACCCAACCCAACCCAACCCTACCAAACCCACCCACCGACCCCCAAATAAAAAAAAATACACTCCTCCCCCCAAAAAGCGCTTATAATAGTGGAAACCGAACATCTATTCGGTCTCCAATGCTTTATATGATATTAGCTTCATTCATGCACTCCAAATAAAGTTTTTTCTCGGCCTTTTTATGGCCTCCTGTCAGTCGGTATCCTTCAAGATTTGGTAAGTACAAAAGACAAGAGAGATTTTTCAGTTTTTTCTTTCCAAGAGGTCGCCGAAATCTTTAGTTTGTAAACACCTCAAAGCCAATATGTTTATCTTGTTGATGGTGCCGTATTCACGTGTCAATGGATCTAAATTAAATGGTCCTTTACTCTGGTTTGTTTGTGTTATGAGATTCTTGTAGGCCTATTTGTTCGATTTATATTGTACTGTTCATTATTTTATTATCAGTTTTTTAAAGGTTATTCAAATTTGCATTGTATAAGGCGAATTTAAATATATGGTATAAATATCCTAGATGTTTGTGATTCACCAAAAAAAACCCATTCTGCATGGTACCTGTGTGTAGACCGCTAGTATACTGTTATATTTACATTCAATCTAACTTTTAACATCGCAAGTATAGGAGAGAGCCTGATGTGTTATGAGACCATAACACAATAGCCTTGTGTGTTATGGAACCGTAACACAGGTGTCCTGCCCACATTCCGATAAGCCACACCTACCTGGGTTTCAGGAACCTAACACTTGAACATGCTTGGCAAATCAGTTTTTTGATCGTTTCTCTTAATTCTATGTATTAAGTTTCTAAATTTCGTGTAATTGAGCACAAAAATTAAGAGGGAAATGTAAATATAAGCAATTAGGGTCGCTTTTGTGTGTGTGTGTGTGTGTGTGTGTGTGTAACTTATGGCATAATGACGCGGGTGATTGAAGCTGGCATTGGGCGAGGTGGCGTGCGCCACGCCCACGATGTCAGCTTCAATCACGCGCGTCGTTATGCCATAACACACACAAAATCGACCCTCATTTCTTAAGTGATAGCTCACAGTATTTGTTATCAGTCACCGAGAAAATGGTGGCATGCACTGAACAAATCCTCACATAGTTACAGGGCTGCAATTAGTAAAAAACAACACCCTGCCTGTGCTAGTCAGCTGTTGGCTTACCCTATACCCGGTCTGTACCAAATGTATTTGTTTTGATAACTCATTCAACACCAATTTGTTATACATATCGTATGATGTAGCGGCACATACACAGTGTACCAACCAATGGCAGCCCCCCCCCCCTCCCGCCCCGCTTTGCACCTTCACCTCACCCCTGTCACTGCTGGGAGTTCCCGTTCTTCAACAGCCTCATCTATTTGTTCAAACTTGGGCAAATGTGCGTTGCGCCGTAACTATTTTGATGATTTTTTTTTCGTTTTTGTTTTGTTTTTGCTCCTTTCACTTGAAACATTACAAAAATGAAATAAATATTTGCCGACCAATTAATATTTTTCATATCAATAGTTTTATTTTCCGAGGAAAGGTTTTGTCACGTCCGTTGCAAATGAATTATGTTCAGATGATAATTATTATTCATAACAATGAACATAGCCGGTGCGATAGCAATGGCCCACAGCAACTTTGCCTAGGCTGATTTTGCAGAACTAAAGCATTCCCAGCCGAAAGGTAACGAACTGCTATGTATCTATCCTTGATGTACTGGTATTACTGCCACAATACATCCAGATGTTGTATTTTAAGAGGGAAAACAACGAAAAGACAATTGCAATTTTGTGCTCTGTGACTGGGGGTGTGGCTACGTGAGGCCGTATGCGTCCTTGGTCAGGGTGAACGTCTAGACTGATTTCCAGGCGTTACTGTCACCAAGGAGGGAAGACTACCCTCCTTGCTAACGGTGAGCTTGTGAATCGCAAAGCGTATAACAGATTACCTGCACACTGAATTTGATTAAACAACACAAAGAAAACGTCCACGGCTACTGCAAAGATAATAACAAAAGTTTCGACTTGTTTGGGTACGCAGGGCACGCAGGCTTTCGTTTCTCAGTTTCTGGAAAATTTCGACCACGTGACCAACCGTGCCCCAGAAAAAATATCTTCGTAGTCGTGGTGTGGTCATCCATGACAACAAACGAGTCCATTAATGCCCACAGGGCATCGCGGTTAGTATTTTCTTCAACAATGTGTATACAGAAGAATTAATATATTCTTCGACATAACTGTACATGAATATATATATATATATATATATATATATATATATATATATATATATATATTGTTTAACATGCGACAGCCCTCTTCTTCTGGTCGATTTTGATAAGAGTTCCATGCAACTGTTTCGGGCCTACCACTATACCAGGAAGCCTACTGACACTGTATCCACTCCCTGTGCAAAATGATAACACCGGACTTTCATTGTTCATTATCCTGCATTTGGTTTTGATGCGTGGCGCAGTGCTCAAGCATGCGTAGAACTGGGCGAGTTTGGGTGGCCCATAATGCGAGAACTGTACAGTATACAGACGGCACTTCGTGATCTACAGAAGCGCCACCAGAATCTTCCCACTCTACATAAATTACAGATTTCGGTTCAAGACATTCAATAGTTATACAACAGTAACCAGAGAAGAAGATTTTCTTGACGGCAAATCAGTATGGATGCTTCAAAATTCGAATGATTGGAATTGGGTATTCAATTAATTAGCACAAATTAAAATGTTTCAATTTTGGCTTCTGGTTCATTGGATGCAGTACTGCCACAAACTTGTAAATTGATGCAGGACAAGCGCCTGTATCTCAGGCTATGATAGTTGAAAAAAATGTTCAAGGATTTATCACTGACGTAAACTCTCATTTTGAACTTGGTTGTATGATACGCTGGTCTCCTTTCCAAGCGGCAACAGCTTGGCTTATCTCAAGAGATCACTAGGTGCATAGACAGTTATCTCTCTAACCGCTTTCACCTCATAATCATCCATGAACAAACTTCTTAATGGCTTCCCACTCAGGCCGGAGTCCGGCAAGGGTCCATATAAGGTCCGTTTTTATTTCTTGTGTACATAAATGATTTTGTAGATGGTCTGACGTGTGATGTCGGTATTTCCGCTGATGATACCAGCATACTCAAATGAGTCCAAAACCAAGGAGACTCAGCACGCGACTTGAACCAAAATCTCTCTTTTATTCACCAATGGGTTAAATGGTGGCGCATGATTTTCAATTCCAGTGAAATCTATGTCAGTCATTTTCTCTGCCAATACCAACAAACCATATTATCTTCCTTTCTTTCTTGCAGTACTTCCAGAGGAAGACACCAATACACATCTCGGCATTACGTTATCCAGCAATCTCTTCCGGTGTGCTCACGTCACACGTATTACAAATAAAGCCAGTCAACGGATTGGACTCCCACGAAGATTCAAATATAAGTTATCCCGAAAGGCTCTGGAAAGACTATACTTTTCAACGGTCAGGCCAATTTTTGAATACGGTTGTGTTACCTTCGATAATTGTTGGCAAGGTCTGTGTGACCTTATTGAGTCGATCCAGTGTGAAGCAGCTCAGATATGTACTGGGGCACTGAGACACACGTCACATGCAAAACTCTTAAGCGGACTTGGTTGGCCTTTGCTTGCTGACAGACGGAAATGCTTTAAATCTCTTCTACAAAATGTTTCATAACTTAACTCCGAGGTACCTATCCGATTTTGTCCTTCATGCTCCTGCACTTGATGGTCCAAGGCTCCGACATGGGTCCCCTAGCAGTTTATGCCAAATCACATGCCGAACAGAACGCCTTAAGAATTTTTTCCTCCTTGATGCCATAAGACTGTGAAATAACCTCCCCACTGATATTAGAAATTCTGTCTCCTTCTAGATCTTCAAGTGTAAGCTGAAAGCAACCCTGCTTGCTGTTGACCACGTACCGAAATTCTATTCTCATGGTCACAGATTTGCTAGTATTTGTCATTCGCAGCTTCCACTAGGTTTCTTTAAGCTAAATTCTGATCTTCACAAATTTAATATAATACAGCGACCCATACACATCTGCTCCCCCATCCAAATGAAGATTTTGAACACTTTTGCCTCCGCTGCCCTAAATATATCCAGGAAAGACAGAAACTTCTTAGTATCATTGTTCCATTTTATCCCCTTGGGTCCATCCAAATTTATTCATACATGAAGCACGGGATAGGTTAGCTTACATACTTCTGTTTGGTAGCAAGGTTATTTCGAATGACTGTGATACAAATTATTAAGTGCCGTGCAAAATTATATCATTGAAACGAGACAGTTCATCTCGTAACTGAGTATCTTCATTAAAGTGTGTGTCAACATAAACTTTTCTTTTTTTTCCCTGAAATTCTTTCTTTCTCTCTTTCTTTCGATCTTTTCTCCTTCTATACCAGCAAATTTGTCCGACACTTTTCTCGGACACTATTATACATAGAAACTCCAAACTTGGCATGATTGTACCTCCATACAGCGAGTTTGACCGTTTTATACAGAGGAATGAAGATATTTAAAATTATGTAAGTTGTAGCCATTTTAATTATGCTAATTAGTAGCATATGAAATTTAAAAACTTGAATATCTTCAAACCTATTATAGATAGAGATGTCATTTCAACTTCTACGAGGGGGATATCGACCATTGCGCATGTAATGAATCTACCACGAAAGTTGTACCAATTTAAATTGTGCTAATTAGCAGTATTCGAATTTTTCAAACTTGAATATCTCCAACACTATAATGGATAGAGATGTCATTCCAACAATGGATAGAGATGTCATTCCGACTTCTACTAGGGGTTTGTTGACCATTGCATGCGCACCTAATGAATTAAAATAATAGTTGTAGCAATTTAAATTATGCTGAATAGCACCATTACAAATTTCAAATCTTGAATAACTTCAAAGCTATAATATATAGAGATGCCATTCCAACTTCTACTTCTGTGTCATGGAATAGTTGTACATTGCCATACAAATATGTTTTGAAGACACACACAATAATTTACTATGAAGCATATCATCTTTCCTAGTTTGTCATGTTATTGTTTATTATACATGTTTATTGCGCATCGCTGGTCTCAGCGAAACCTTTCAATCATGGACACTGTGCCCTCCTTGTATGATATCCACAGTGCCTTAGTTACATACATGGGCCCGTTTCTCTATTTAAAGTGTGTGTGTGTCAACACACACTTTTCTGTTTTTTCCTGAAATTCTTTCTTTCTTTCTTCTTTACCAGCAAATTTGTCCGACACTTTTCTTGGACACTATTATACATAGAAACTCCAAACTTTGTATGATTGTGCCTCCATAGAAGGAGTTTGACCGTTTTGTGCAGAGGAATGAAGATGTTTAAAATCATGCAAATTAGGGGCATTTGAAATTTTAAATCTTGAATATCGTCAAAAGTATTACAGAAGGAGATGCCATTCCAACTTCTCCTAGGGGGTTATTGACCATTGCGCATCTAATTAATTTAAAACAACAGTTGTTGCACTTTAAATTATGCTAATAAGCAGCATTTGAAAGTTTAAAAGTTGAATATCTTCAAAGCTATCATAGATAGAGATGTCATTTTAACCTGTACTTGGGGGTTATTGACCATTGCGCATGTAATGAATCTAAAACAAAAGCAATTTAATTGTGCTAATTAGCAGTATTCGAAATTTTCAATCTTGAATATCTTCAACACTATAATGGATAGTCATTCCAACTTCTATTAGGGGGTTGTTGACCATTGCGCACCTAATGATTTAAATATAAAATTTGTAGTAATTTAAATTATGCCGAATAGCACCATTACAAGTTTTAAATCTTGAATAACTTCAAAGCTATAATAGATAGAGATGCCATTCCAACTTCTACTCCTGTGCTATGGAATAGTTGTACATTGCCATACCAATATCTTTGAAGTCCCACACACTGATATGCTATGCAGCAAATCATTTTTCCAAGTTTTATTTTAATGTTGTAGATATACCTTACATTCCCATAGGACCACAGTGGTTGACATTTCCCAGGCAGGGAGGAACACCCGAGCTGCTGCGTTCAATGGTGGTTCCGTGGTGACAACGTGTGTATGCCGCTAT
The DNA here is from genome assembly GCA_964020975.1 of Hermodice carunculata. Classification (NCBI taxonomy): domain Eukaryota; kingdom Metazoa; phylum Annelida; class Polychaeta; order Eunicida; family Amphinomidae; genus Hermodice; species Hermodice carunculata. The sequence continues at coordinate 18,970,599 of OZ026627.1, forward strand.
AGTGTTTCCACCGCGCCCAGCGGTATGCATTCGTGCATCCATGCCTCGCACGACCCTCTGCGGGCCATGTCGTGGAACGCCGGATGTGCGGACGGATAATGGTCGGTCCAGTATCTCCCTTTCAGTCACCACCTATGGTCATTGCATATGGGTGTGTCAACATGTGCGTAAGTTTGTTCGCATACATCTGTGTACAAATATTGCTCAATTGTTGTATCACAATTCCAAGTTGATAGTATCTATAGTCTAATTTATAGCATGCATAGTTATCTCATAGTCATATTATAATGATTTGTATTGTCCTGTGAGTCTTGTATATATTATTGTGCGTCTCCGTGTCGGGAGAACCCATAGGTAAGACAACGTTTTGTACTATTGGTCAATCCTGCATAAATAAATAAATACATTTAAACTAAACTAAAACTTTGAATGCACCTCTCTTTATCATACTGTTGAAAATATTAAAAGGTTGAAATTTTCAAGCGTTCCTAATGAGCATAAATTAGAATGCTACAATTGTGTTTTACTGTTCAGTTAATTCACCACTGGCACAAATCTATAAAGGAGAGGAATTTGAATTAGCGAGAGGCTACTTTTCCCATCCTCATTAAAGAAATGTAAGTATGTTAACAACAAAGCTATACATTAAAATTAAAATTAAAATGGTAGTTCTATAAAAATCAAGTTAGAGACATTCAACATTTAAATTTCACAAGTTCCCCCAAATAGCAAAAATTAATATGTTACCACTTTGGTTTGCTGTTCGTTGGATTTGCCTCAAACACAAACCTGTATATTGACATTGGGGTGGCATTTCTATCAATAAAAAGCTTAAGGCTATTTATGATTTATATTTGTCAAGTACCCAAAATTTAATACAATTTAAAACTGTACACATTTTTCATAATCAATTTTTTGGCAAGTGCCCGAAACCTAGATGTGTATGGTAGAATTCCCTGTATGTCTACAAAAGCATTGAAGATAAAGGGCTTTAAAATTGATTGCCCCTAGCTTGCACATTTTTTAACATCATGGCAGGTTCCAAAAACATAATCAATTTCATTGCCAGGACAGGTCAGTCACATTGCTAAGTTTGATGTTTTTTGTTGTTTTTGTTTTTGTTTTTTTTTTCGGAAAAATGCTGTCTGCGAGAAGCTCCGGACAATAGAAAGAAAAAGTAAGGAAAGAAGAAAGGAAGGGGACAGAGAAGGGAAGAAAGAGAGAAAGAAAGAAAGACTGAAAGAAAGAAAGAACTATAGGAAGGAAGGAATGAAGTATGTAAGCCAAAAAGAAAAGAAAGAGAAGGGAAGGATGCAAAGAAGGAAAGAAACAAGCAAACAAAAAGAATTCTTGAAAAAAACAAAAAAATGTCTGGGTTCACAACCAGACATATCAAAAAGGGCAATTGTTTTTATTCCATGCCGCCAGAGTCCTTAAAATGCTAAGAGTTACTCATTTTTTGTTATGGAGCAGTCAGTGGTGGAGAGAGCCAGAGCATGTTGCAAGAAACGTCCCATCCTTGGATGTTTGCCACCAGATTAGCATGAGAAGTGTTGGGAACGGTTGTGAACTACCCACTTTCCTTTTTGTCAAATGATCGTAAATAAACTACGTGCAACTGTATCTTATTGCATGTGCTTTCAATACTTCTACTGCACATATATCTCCTATCCTACAGTAATTAACATTGTGACCTAACAACAATTTTCTTTCTTTTTTTTAAAGTATTTCAAGAATGACACGATCAGCTGACTGGAGACTCTGTTTGTCACAGTTTAAAATGTGCGTGAAAGAAAATCTTTGAGATATTGTTTTCTACTTGACTACCCAGATAAAACCACGCTGCGTTTGTGACATTGGGAGTTTCAGTGCTGATTTCACATCCTGGACCAAAGGTCCAGTAATATATTAAGGGACAATTTTCTTTTTGAAGCGTTTTGAAGAAAAAACGTGTGGCCTGGATAGACAAATTGCGATAAACTGCGTGTAGCATGCATAGCCATAACAAAGAATGGTTGTCCCAGTTGCCTTAAAAAGAAGGGGTTAAAATCAGAGGATTGGATTACACTAAAATTTTTCATGCTACCCAGCATTGAAGATTGTAGCATCAAAACACATTGATTTAAATCTTGATACTAAATCTTTGTGTATACGGAGGCTGGTGTCCAATTTTGGAGATTAAATTGACAATACTCCAAGATTTGCATCCAAAATGTCTGCACTGTCATGAATATACTATATCTTGAGATGTAGGCTACTTTATCCACCACCATCCTTTTATTGTAATTACCCGTGGCTACTTCAGTGATTTTAGCTAAATCAATGATTATTTTCTTTTGCGACTGTATTTTTTTTTGGTAGATGGACTTGACACTTCAGTGTTTCTCTTTACTTTTTGCAAACATTCAAGAAAATAGCTCTAGCCGGTTTTGAGTCTAGATGTCCTGGGCAAGAGTGTATAAACCATGACATTATGGGGTATGTGAGAATTGAGTGACCCTTTTTTTTTTTTTTTTTCTTATTTTTTTCTTATTTTTTATTTTTTTGTCTTGGTCCAACCATCGACACATGCAAGGACAGGCTATCATGCAAAACGTGCTTTGAAGGCTTTGTATCATATTGAATAACACACCATTTGTCGTTACAAGCGTCCTAGTTTCTTATTCTCTCTGACACAAAAACTTACTGCTACTCGCAGTGTCTCTTTATCAGAACTTATCATTGACCTGATTATAGACCCCTTTACCATAGAGTGTGCCCACAGAAACCGTCGATGCATACAGTTGATGATAAGCAAAAATTTCAAATAATGATTTTAAAAAAAATTAAGTAAATAGAGTAAGTAAACCGCCAGCCGACCAGTCACACATACACACACACACACACACACACACACACACACATACATACACACACGCATACATACACACACACACACACATATATATATATATATATATATATATATATATATATATATATATATATATATATATATATATATATATATTAATCGTAGAAAGTATAAGCAGAAAAAATTATGACAAAAGATTCTGTATTATTTTTATTTTATTTATTCATTTATTATTATTATAATTATAATTATAGTAATAATAATAATAATAATAATAATAATAATAATAATAATAATAATAATAATTACTATTATTATTATTTTTATTATTATTATTATTATTATTATTATTATTATTATTATTATTATTATTATTATTATTATTTTGGTTATTTTAAGGAGTAACGTTTAGCTTGATGTATTGCTCTCTAAAGTTCCAGGAATGTTGGACCGGGGGCACAAAACATCAGCACCCCTCCCCCCCCCCCCCAAAAGGAACCCATGCAAGTAAAAATAAAACAAAAACAACACTATGTCATGGATTAGGGAAAAAAATCTAGCTTATTTATATAGGATACAGCCTCAATGCTCAAAACAAAAACGTTTTTGGTTTGTTGGCTTGATAAAAAAAAATGTTTAGAAAACTACATTGTGTGGCGATATCAGACCTCACACGCATTGTTTTGACTAAACACTCATTGGCTACATTCTTGGACATGTATGATAGGAAGCCTAATTGACTACAATGACACTGACACATTACAATACCAATATAAATAAAACGAAGAAATCAATGTAACCACTGAACAGACGATTAACAAGCATAATGCTTTATAAACAACATTTAAGATTTGCAAACATAAAGGAACAATTGTTCAAGTACTTAATTTATTTTACACATATTTATTTATTCTGGATCGCCTAATAGGATACATCGAGATACTAGAAAACAGGCTCTCCAGACATAGAGAGACACACAGAATATAAACAACACAAAAAGGACAATACAATTCATGAGTTGCTGACAATACAATTACAAGTTGCTAAATATGTACGCTCATTGTTACAGTCATATTGAGAAATACACTTTCCCGGAACTTATGAAGCAAATACTTACAAGCAGAAACATGTCGATTAAAGAATAAGGACAAGTTTTTGATTCAGAAAGATCCACTAAGTCACTAGCTCGGTCACCAAAGAAATGATGATAGTCTTAGCCATAAACCGTTTATAGACAGGATCAACATGGTAACCAAAATATGAATCGTCTGGAGTCAGATATGGATTGTTGGACAGCATCAAAGAGTTGAATGTTAAGGTTTGCAGAAATGTCATTGTTACCATGTGTAAGATACCTGATAAGTATATCACTAGCTAGATAGACTCCAAGACTAGGATTCACACCTGGAGCTAGAATGTAACAAACAGTACATAAAAGCATGATCCATATTCATAAATACCAAACCCAGAAATGACAGCAAAGAGATTCCAGAGTTGCCAAAGCATCAACATTCATCTTCCACTACCAATGTAAAGAAACAAATTTCACCCCTGACTTGAGACAGTCACCTATAAAAGGCAACTGGTGGTTTTAAACCGGTCCTCTCAACCTTTGAAATATTCTTCATCAACTTCAGACTATAGTATTTCCAAAACGTATAGGGCTAACCGTCCAAAACACAAATTTTCTTACTTCTACCAAAAAAAAAAAAAAGAGATCTGGTAGGCCTTTTATTTTGTAGTTCTCCAGACTTGTCAGTCAGCTAAGTTTACAGCAAAAGAATAAAATTGACCTACATTGTTTTTGTGATATTTATGAATCTGGTATATTATAAACACACTCTACCTCCACTATAACTATGAGTCGGATAACACCGCCCACAGCACAACATAGCCAATCAGGTATTTATTTAATAGTACAGAAAAGCGTAATCCATATTCAAAAATACCAAACCCCAAAATGACAGCAAAGAGATTCCAGAGTTGCCAAAGCATCAACATTCATCTTCCACTACCAATGTAAAGAAAAAATTTCTCTCCTGACTTGAGACAGGCAGTCACCTATAAAAGGCAACTGGTGGTTTTAAACCGGTCCTCTCAACCTTTGAAATATTCGTCATCAACTACAGACTACAGTGTTTCCAAAATGTATAGGGCTACCCACCCAAAACCCAAATTCTCTTAATTCTACCAAAAATAAAAAGAGATCTGGTAGGCCTTTTACTTTTTCAGTTTTCCCGACTTGTCAGTCAGCTAAGTTTACAGCAAAAGAAGAAAATATGCCTACATCGTTTTTGTGATATTTATGAATCTGGTACAGCATAAACACACTCTACCTCAACTATAACTATGAGTCGGAGAACACAGCCCACTGCACAACATAGCCAATGAAGTATTTATTTAAAAGTACAGAAATACAAATTTTATTACTTCTACCAAAAATAAAAAAAGACCTGGTAGGCCTTTTACTTTTCAGTTCTCCCGACTTGTCAGTCAGCTAAGTTTACAGCAAAAGAAAAAAAATAGGCCTTGACCATTTTTAAAAGTGATTTCCTGTGAACTGAATAATAGGGACATTTTAGGAAAAAATGAAGAGAACTTTCGTCCGGATTTAGGCATTTACAAGCTGGAGACGGTACTATATTATATGTGTGTAGGTGGGAATTGATACGCCCAAGCGCAAACTAATGTGTATGATATTTGAAAATCGACTGCCGTGTGAGTAATAAATAGGAACAGGATCTACAGACAATAAAGTATTTTTCAAAGTAGATTTAAATTGGTATAAAATTGCAGAATGTCTATTGTCGTTGGGGAGATCGTTCCAAAGTTGAATGGTAGAAAGAATGAACGAATTCCGAACTGTAAGGAGTTAAACCTGATTTGTCTTTGGCTGCGTCGGTTTCTTAACTGGACAGTGGGCTGACCACTATTATTCGGAACGAGATCCGAAAGATAAGCGGGCGTTTGACCTTTTAACAATTTTGTAAAACATGATTAATTTGTAATATTGGCGTCTTTAAGCTAGAGTAGGCCAGCCTAATTCCTTAGACATAAGATGACGGGAAGTACGTTTAAGGGCTCCTAAACAAATGCGAGCTGCTTTATACTGAACACACTCGAGGGAATTAGAAAGAGTCTGTGAGCAATGGTCAAAAATTATGCATCCATACTCTAAGATGGGTGGTACCATGGATTTGTAAAGCCGAATTAGAGTATTGTGAGATAACCTAAATTTAAGTCTTGGGGAGACACAGACGTTTTCTCGCTTTTTCCACAATTCTGGAAATATGGGCATCCCACCTTAGATTACTAGAAAGTGTAACGCCAAAATGTGTATGGCTTGTACCTTCCGGTATAACAGAATTGCCAAGGAGTAATGGCGGGTGATCTGGCTTATAATGTTGTGTGGAAAACAAAACCGCTAAGGACCTAATAGCATTAAAAGACATTTTCCACTGTTTGCCCCATGCAGAGATATGAACAAGATCCCTGTTCATCCGACCTGCAGAGGTAACGAGATTATGGATTATCTCCAGAATGCTAGTGTCGTCAGCAAAAAGCTTTATATCACACACGATAGTATCTGTTATGTCCTTAATGTAAACAAGGAAAAGAAGAGGCCCCAGAATAGAGCCCTGGGGTACCTGTGCTTCTACAGGAAGCAAACAGCACGACTGACCACCAATCGTAACTCTCTGAAAGCGATCTGGTAAGTACCTACCAATAAACTCGATTAAGGACCTTCAATACCCAGCTGTCTTAATTTGAAAAGACGACCCTAATGCCACATGCGGTCAAAAGCCTTACTGATGTCGAAAAAAACCATCTTGGCTTCTTCATGTAGTTCTAGGCCGTTATTTATATCATGAACGATTTTGATAAGCTGGTTGATAGTACAGTCATTTTTCTTAGACCCTTAGTTTTTGCGCGTCAGTAGATCGTGACGGATAAAGAACTCGTGCAGAACCTTAAACATTTAACTTGCAAAAAGTTTAGAAACTTTACACAGTAATGAGATGGGGCAGTACTTGCTTTTTACCTGCTTATCGTTGTTTTTGAAAACAGGTCACATACTCCAATTTTTTCCATGAAACTGGAACGCAGGAAGCAGTAACAGAGAGGTTAAAGAGTTTGATAAGTGATGGAGAGAGGCTAGATGCGGTATTCTTTAGTATGAGGTTACCTATACAATCAGGTCCCGTGCAGAGCCGGACTTTAGACATTTTGTAAAACCTTTTTAACGTCGTTTTCATCACTTTGGAAATCACTTAGCCTCGCATCGGTGCTATACGAGTCAGGCACGGGCATAAGTTTACATTGATTGGCATAGTAATTATTGAAAACTTCACATTTTTCTACGTTAATGGACATAACAGTGCTGTTTTCCAGAAGGGGAGGTATGGATTGATTGAGCTTGGAACCCAGAAAACTCTTGCTCAGCTTCCATCATTCCTTTGGATTAATGACATGAGAATCCAATTCAATGCGAATTTTTGAAAAATATGACCTCGTGGAACTACGAAGGGCGTTGACTGTGACTGCGGTATTGCGCTACCGTTTACAGAACATGTAGTCTTTCAAGAGTAATAAATTCAATATAAGTAAAGGGACGAATTTTGTTGCTTAAACGTTTGAAAAGCTTTCTAGCACGATTTTTCTGTCTAAGTAACTGTTTAATTTTACAAATGACCAATGGCTTATCTTTGGGTCGTACAAGGATGTCACGACAAGGGATGAAGTCCTTGCATAAGCCGCTAAAAAGATCTGTCCACAAAATACCATGCTATTAATATCATCAAAGGCTTCGAAACATGTGTTAAAAGAGGCTTTTAGGGCAGCTTTGTTTAAATCTTCAAAATTAGCTTTCTTGAAGTCCCAAATTTTCCTTTTGAAGGGATGATCTAAACGGTGGGAAATCGAGAAAGTACAAGATACAACTGAGTGATCGGATGTAGACATGGGTGGTAAGATACCCGAATTTAGAACATAACCTGGTGAATCTGTGATCATGAGATCAAGGAGACTTTCAGATACATCGTTAACTCTGGTCTGTTTGTTTATTAACTGAAATAAGTTATTTTGGGACAAAACATTGACTAGGCGCTGTCCTAAGTCGCTATCTAAGTGATCAGTATTTCAGGACTAGCACTCATTATTAAAGTCACCGGTTATGATTCGAGTTTTAGGGTTACACTCAAGGGCTGAAGTAACAGAGAGATGAAGTTCATCAATAAACAAATCTCTATCTGCGGCATCAAGTTCATCAATAGACAAATTTCTGTTCATGATCTAGTGTGTTACTGACCATAAGGTATTATATTCTCAGGCGGATTTTTTTTTTTTTTTTTTTTTTTTTGGATGTACCTTACTTTTATTTCCCGGAAACAGGGGCTCAATAAAATACATCAATATCATGACTAGGTGCTCCTGGAGACACCAGAGGGGGGGGGGGGGGGGCGGTAGCGGCCGTACCTCCATGCGAACCCACATGGCATAATTGATTCATATTTTTACTTGCATACTTTCGATGTTTCACCGAGTGTTATTGTGTCATTTTATTTATATGTACTGTGGCGACGTTCCCCCATGCAGTGGCATGGCATGAGCTATGTTGGGGTTGTGCCCTTTGACGGTTTTGCATCTTTTATTTTACATACTTCCGTAGCTATTTTACTTTCTGCAAGGTGTATTTTATCTGTCGTTATCATTTTGATGTACTCATTTGAATGTACTCTTAAATTCTTCTTTTGCGGAGGTTCAATAAATAATAATAATAATAATAATAATAATAATAATAATAATAATAATAATAATAATAATAATAATAACAATAATAATAATAAGAAGAAGAAGAAGAAGAAGAATAAGAATAAGAATAAGGATAATAATAATAATAATAATAATAATAATAATAATGATGATGATGATGATGATGATAATAATAATAATAATAATAATAATAATAATAATAATAATAATAATAATAATAATAATAATAATAATAATAATAATAATAGTAATGCCCTGGTGGGCGGTAGTACACACCTAATAGAACTAAACTGTATTTGAGTCGAAATTCAACCCACAAACATTCCTTGTTGGCAGATTCGAGGTCTGTTCCGTGCGTACAAGGTAAGTTGTCACTTACATAGATCGCCACCCCTCCCCCAGTACCCACAATCCTATCCTTGCGTATGGGCATACCAAAACCATCAATGTGTAATAGTTCACTCGGGTAGCTAGTATCGAGCCATGTTTCAGATACCGTAGTAAGTTTTTCCAAAGTGGCCAAGAAATATAATTCATCAGGACTTTTAATGCTACGGACGTTTGCATGGCAAATTTGGAATTGATTTTGAGTGAAGGTACCTGTGGGCCCTGGATTGGGGTGGACATCAAACAAAAGCAATTTGCATAAAATTTCAGCCACGTGTCTGAGATTACAACATAATTTAAACAGGAGAAAGGTAGTTAACAATGCAAGAAAAGTAAATGCAGGTAAAACATGATCAGGTGTAAGAGTACAAGATATAATTTTGACCAGGCATTTGCGGTAATAATATGAGCCAATGACTCTGATGTTGAGTATCAGTTTACAGAAGATACTGACAAAACAACAGCAGATTTAGAAGCAGACCTAGCTGAAAAAAAGGGGAAGGTCAAGAAGCAGCAGAATTTGATAAAAATTAAGAAGTTGGGGGCTGAAAAAATGTTGGTTTCAGATAAGATACATTGTGCTGACAAACAGATTGTCGGAAAAAAGTTGCAGGGGTCAACGAAGGCCAAGCCTGTTGTCGTTCGGCCGCAGGTTGATAATATGCCTGATACGTTGGATATCAACTATATTAGGCAGTTTGTGGACTTGCAAGAGGATGCTGAGGTGAGATCGGGTGCAGTTGGACCTATTTCAAGTACCAAAGTCCAGTCCAAACAGCGAGGGCCGGTTCGATCCATTGCAGGTCATTCTTTGGCGGGTCAAGGTCGCGGTAGGCAACATGGCAGCCTCCCATAGGAGTAGAAGGGCTCGCGAGTGCAGTGGTTCTGGGTCCAGTAATGGTCATGCCACGGGCCAGTCTTTGTCAGACTGGGACAGTTCCTTGCTTGCTGATGACAGAAAGTCAGCTGGTACATCTAGTGACACACATTCTCTTTCTGACAGTTCCAGTGACGATTCTTATTCTGTTCATTCTGCCCGTACAACCAAGCGTAAAAGTAAACAAAGGTCAAAGTAGAAGTCAGGTCGTTTAGCCAAGTCTGCTGACTCTGCAATTACTCCAGAAGCCTGGCTTCAATCGAATTTATCCTTGCAGTATGCTAGCAAAGGTCTTAGGTATGAGGAGCTGACCATGCCCTTGTTTGTAGCTGGCTTCATTGAAACATTACATTCTGGCTTTAAGCATGATCATGTCAAACGCATTCTTTACAAATTGGATCACTTAAAGAATCTTATGTATGCTTCATCATATTAAGATTTTGAGACCATTCTGGATTTGCATGTTTTGACTAGTGCATGTTTAAAAGGTACAACAAAAGCTGCTGGTAACAGGTAGTCAGGCAAATCTGGTGTTATTGCTGACAAGGGTAGCAAATCCGTTACAAGTTTTGTTTTTTTTTTAGACAGTGTCAATCAGGTAAATGTACCAAACCAAAGTCTCATAGTGGTTTTGTAAATGGCAAAAAACACAATGTGCTGCACATTTGTGCTATATGCTGGCTGGTGGAGAAGGCCCAGTGTGAGTATTCTGAGTCATCATCAGACTGTAAGTATTTTGGGAAATCTCTTGAACAAGCTTAAAAATTGTTTAAGATTTGACTAGATGTTTCAAGTTCCAGTCAAGTTCATGATCCTGAAACCAACAGTGGAGGGTTCCTTACAATAGTTTGTGATGATTGTGTTTCTCCATCTTTGGTACATGTACCTCAGTGGTCAAAAATGCATGTTTAGTGCTCATGGGTGTTTGCCTTCTCGGCCGGCCAGCGTAATAGTTGATACATGTAAAGGGTTATTTTGGACAGTTGTAGTGATTTGGTAGTCAATGTTGACTGTGAAGAGTCCAAATGAGCAGTAGATATGGTTTTCCAATCGCTGATCTTGATACAGTTACAAATCTGTATGTATGTGAACATGGTAATGTTTTCCAAGATTGCAGGGCATCTGTTTTGGATTACACAATTTTTGCGAATTGTAAGGATACCTTTGAGTCAGTTTCTGAAAATTTTTCTGATGAAACATGCAAACATTCGGGTGTGTCAGAGATTACCGTTGTGGACACTAGGAATCAATTACAGATTGACGAATTCTTGGTTCCTAATGTATCCCAAAGTATTTCAGTACCTAAGAACGTACCAGAACGCAGGATAAGCAGGCAAATGTGGAGTGCTGATGATTTGTACAGTTATCTTGATATTCACAGGCAAGTGGTTGAGTCAGGTAATCCCAACTTTGTTATGTGCAGACTGCATGTTCCTTCATGTTTCAATATATCCATGTGGAGAGAAAAATTGAAAGCTGTAGGAAATCAGGATTTGGATATTTGTGATTTTTTTGGACTTTGGCTCACCTATTGCGTACGATTCGTCTAATCTTCCCAAGCCTTCTCTTAGAAATCATAGTCTTTCTTACATATCCACACCATGTAGATGAATTTGTTGCTAAAGAATTAGGGGAAATGGCTACTTTGGGTCCTTTTCACAAAATCTATTATATACATTTCTCACCTTCTCGACACTACATACTGCACCCAAGAAAATTTCGGCCACTAGACGAATTATCATGGATTTATCCTGGCCAATGGGCAATTCAGTAAACGATGGTATTTCTAAGAACAAGTATCTTGGGGATACTGTTTATGTTCAGTATCTTTGGGTTGATGACTTACTTGAACTAGTTGTCAGCCTTGGTTCCGGATGTTTACTTTTCAAAATGGACTTGTCAAAAGCTTATAGGCAGATCCCAGTCTGTCCGGGTGACATAGGTTTACTGGGATATTCATGGCAAAGCAAATTTTTCATTTATCATGTTCTCCCTTTTGGTCTAAGATCGTCTGCCATGTGTTGCCAGCCTTTCACAAATGCTATCGCTTTTCTGTTTTGCAGTGCTGGTTTGCATGTGATAAATTTTCTTGATGATTTTGGAGGAGTGGACAGTAGAGAAAGGGCTTTGCAGGCCTTTGAGTATCTCAAACAGTTATTCAGAGAGCTATATGTGGAGGAGGCCTTTCACAAGGCTTTTTTTCCCACCACCAACATGATTTTGCTTGGTGTATTGATTGACACCACAAGTGTGACGGTGTCAGTTCTAGAGGGCAAATTGACAGACATCCAGATTGGTCTCAAAGAGTGGATGGATAAGTACTCAGCTTTTAAGGTAGAGGTTCAATCACATATTGTCAAGTTGCAATTTGCAGCCAAGTGTGTAAGACCAGGGAGAGTGTTTATTTCAAGTATGTTACATCATTTACGTGCTTTCAATTGTTTCCCTGCCAATCAGCCTGTTCCTATTCCATTGCGTTTCCGCAATGATGTACAATGGTGGAGAATCTTTATGTCTTAGTTCAATGGTGTCTCCGTTATACCCCAATCGCAGTGGTATGAACCTGATGTCATTTTTTCAACTGATTCATGCTTAACTGGTTGCAGTGGTTTCTAAATTCTCCAGAGGATTTTTTTTCACACGGTTTTCCAGATTTCATTTTGAAGCAGGGTTTGGACATAAACTGTTTGGAACTGCTTGCTATTGTAATAGGTTTGAAGCTGTGGGCCCCGTTTTTCAAGGGTTAAAGAATACAGGTTTTGTGTGACAATCAGACTTTGGTCTATGCCATCAATTCAGGTAGAGTTCGCAACGATTACTGATGTGCCTGTTTGAGAGAGATTGTTCACCTTTGTGCATTCTATGAAACACAGATATTTGGTGTGCATGTGGAAAGGCTAAGAAAACGCCCTAGCGATTTATTGTCAAATTGTCACACAGGTGCAGCTATGTTAAAGCAATTTTTATCTGAGTTCAGTTGAAACATGACGGAGAAGAGTCTCTCAAATAATTTGTTTTTGTTCACTGCAGACTGGTAGACATTTAATGTACATATCTTTATTTTGCAGGGGCTGTGCTGTATCAGTTACAGCTGGATGTACTGGGTTCTCAGGAGAGAGCCTTTGCAGATGGGACTGCTAATAATTTGAGGTTACAGTGGAAAACTCTTGTTTCTTTCTGTTTATTTTTTAATCTGTAGTATTTGCCTGCTACTCTTAGCACTATTTGTGCTTATGCTCAATTTTAAGCCGGTCCTTAAAGAGTGTGCAATCCATTAAAAACTATATTTATGGAATGAAAGCTTTGCACACATTGTCTGGCTTTCCTTTCACACATTTGGTAAGCATTGAATTCAGACTGTTAGTGAAGGGGTTAGACAGACAGGCTGCTCCTCTTACACCACATATTTTAGCAGCCATTTTTCAGTATTTTGATTTTTCATCACATTTGCAGGTAGCCTGTTGGGCTGCTTTTTATTTTTCATTGATTGATTGATTTATTTATTTATTTAATGGCACGGAAATCTTATATGGTTCCATCAAGTTTACGTGATTTTGACAAGAGAAAGCATTTGTCCAGAGGTGATTTTTATGTAGGTCAGGGTTACTAGTAGCCTTTGGTTGGTCCAAGACCAATCAGTTTGGTAAATGTGATGTTTTGTATCCTTTCTGTGCTTTCGAAAATTCGGTGTTATGCGCAGTTTTGGCTTACAAGAGACTTACTGAGGCTGTTCGGATGCTCCAGCTTTCACTTTTGAGGTTTCTCAAAAATTACAGTGTGTCACTGCCTTCCGTTTTGTCCAACTTTTCAGAACTATGTTTGGAAAGGCAGGTTTGCAAGCTGAGTCTTTTTCGAGGCATAGGTTTAGAAGGGAGCGCGACTTTTGCTTTTAAGGCAAATGTACCAGGTGAGTTAGTTAAATTACATGGGGATTGGGCTTCACAGGCTTATTTGCGATATTTAAACTTTTCACTGCATTCCAAACTTTGGGTTTGACTTGCCATGAGGGAGCACATTCAGGCATCCGGATTGTGGTTTGTTCCATTTTGGCTGTTTACCAGTGTTGCAATGTTGTTTTTAGTACGTTTGCAACAGTGGTGATTTCTGTTGCTTTGGGATGTTTTGATACTGGTGTATTGATGCAATTTGACATACATATTGACAGATTCTGTTTCAAAGGTTTCAATTGTGATTTTTCTTTTTCATATCTCCTTCTTATATATTTTTTGGGCTTTCAATGTAGAGATTTATGAGTCCTCATCTATTTGGGACATGACTTATGTTGCTGCAATTTTCATGACATGATTCTTATATATATATATATATATATATATAATTGTAAATTTGTACCTGTTTGATCCATTTTGATCATATGGATTTTCATGTACATAATTGAGCTATTATGTAATATTGTAATTGATTAATTTTTGGCTCTATATTTTGTGACATGACTAAGGTGTTCAGGGTACCTTTATATTTATTTGGGAGGTCATATTTCTTGTACAGGAGGTTTTAATGATGTTAATAACAATTCACCTTAGACAATTTGGACATTTTGTTACGTCAAAATGTTTAATTGTTTTTGGGGGTGGGCGATGAAGCGGTTTTCTCGGAATTTCTTTTTCCGGGGATTATGTGCGTACCTCTCGTTTCTTTTTCTCAGTTCCCGTCAGGTTGTTTGTTTCCTCACTTCGATCAATGCTTTCTTCTGTGATGGGTCCTGGTTTGATCATGCCACAGTGCTGACATAAAGACATTTTTTCCCAACCCGCCCTTCCCCTTTTTTCAGTCAGGTGTTTATGTTTTCTTTTCTTTTTTTACTTTGTTTTCTTTTCTTTCTTGTTTCTTTTAGGCGGTTTTTGACTGCTCATATTTTTGGTTGACAATGTGTTTGTTCACCATTTTGTATTTATTCACATTTTGATCAGTCAAATTTGTATTTTGATGGCCAAGCAATACAGTTATTATCTTAAGTTTATGGTTGTTGCTTTTCATTCACCTCAGACAATCATTCAAACAAAAAGAAACGTCAAGAAATATCCCGATAAATCACAATCCGCGAAATCCAGCATACCAGAAATCACACACTATGGCCCCCAAACCTTCATTCCTGCGTGTATGGTAAAAATCCAAGAAAAGAGGACATCAAAGATGAATTTTGACGGCAAAAGGTCGGGGCAACTCGTACCGTCAAACTACCATAAAAAAAACCACGTGATTCGTTACTTCTGGTCCTTCAAAACGAATTCCCCAGTTGACACCGCTTTTAAGTGTGCAACGGTCTTTCTACAATTGTAATATAACCTGATTGCCCTTTTATTTCGTCAAAGGAATAAGTAGTTGATCAGAGTTGAATAAGTTGATATCTCGAAGCGTTTTAAACACAAGCATATCACGAGAATTTTATACTTTTCTTTGGTGAATTGCGATGGCAGCAGTACACAATGGGCGTAAGCCTTGGTAAATTGCTATGGTAGCAATGCATGATGAACGTGGACCTTAGTGAATTGCTATCGTAGTAGGGCACAATGGATGTACGCTTGGGTAAATTGTTGTGATAGTTTGTAGGCAATTCCTACTTTAATACACATTTATACTTTGGCAGCATGAATACTTGAATGGTGGAGGCGGATTTTATATACTGGTATATAAATGTTACGTTAGGTTTGATAAAATAGCCAAATGATAGCACATTTAGCATTGAAACACTTTAATTTCGTCCTGATTTTTACTGCATCATAGGGATAATTTGGAAAAGGAACTGCACTTCTCACGCCAAGGATATACCTATTCCAACAAGCCTGGCCGAGATGCCTTGACCGATTGATTTTCAATCATGGCACATCCCGCAGCCTGCTGAGTACACCGAAGCATAGTGTACTTTATTTCTCCACTGGGTACTGAAAGGTTAAAATGAAATGGGCAGAAAAAGTGGGTCATTTTTTACTTCCTGGGTTAGTGCTTCAGGTTCCACGGGGCAATGATGCCTGTGCTGATTGTAGAGTGCAAATAAAACGACACCTTGGAATGCCAGGGGCTGTATTTCAAAACATGTTGTTACCGGACAGGCAGATTTGGCTTGATATTGGAAAACAGTGTATGCTTTGAGTTTAAGTGAATTTTATCAAGGTATATATACACTGGCACCAGTATATGCAGTGGTTTAGCTGGAGTCAACTATGTGTCTGCGCAATAATATTGTAATTAGCACTAGGCAGAGCTGGTTGCTATGGCAACCGGCAAACAATTTTCCATTCATGCCCATATTTTCTGGTGTTTATTTGATGTAAACATTTGTTACAAACATTTTGGTGTATAATACATGAATGATTGTAATCCATGTACTAATGAACTGTAAAGTGGTGGCTCTGGTTCTTATATTTTCAAAGGCTGAATCACTGGCGTGGAATTTTTAGTTATTATATCATTCTGCTGTGATCATGCGATAATTACCTGCTCGTGCATCTCCGCGGTGTCTGTCTGCCAGCCAGGGTACCATTTTGTCAAGTGTTATTCACTTGTTGAGTTGACAAGATTATGGATACTGACCTCACCGATGCTTGTGATTAACATGTAATAAGCCACCTGATGGTAGCAACACTTCTCATTCCCTTCAACAGACAGACACATGCTAATAGTTATTTTGCTGTGAGAGTATGTGCAGGTAACAGACCACAGATAGCCTAGGACTGTAGTGCTAAACAGAAAACGAACACATGCAATAGCAAATAAAAATAACTGTTGAAATATCAAATTCTACAGATAACAAAAAGTAAAAGACACTAAACATTTACGCGTAAGGATCAGTGCGTTAAATGAAAATGAGGAACCCTTTCCGACCTGGCCGAGTGAACACGAGATGCTTCCATCAACGAGAGTGATTTTATGAAATGCACTGCCCCCCCCCCCCCGCCAGTTTCGTATATTCTTCCGTCAGGAACACACCCTTTGTATAATGAAAAGTCCACCCCTTAATTTCGACCTCAAATTTTTAATATTATGCTGATGTTTTTCTTAATATTTATGAAAAACTGGCGATCTTCTTTACTAGATTTGGGCACGTTTATGAGATATATATATACAAAAACTATGACATATATCATTGCTGACACATTAATGGGGGATGGGCCAAGTATCAGTTACATCAAGTCAGGACTTAATCATTGCTGGTCGTTGTGGCTGTATTTTCCTGATATGATATGCATTTTGGCAGACAGTGGAACAATTTCTATTTTTAGACATTATTGATTCATAAAAGTGCACAGGTTAAGGCAAGTAGGTAAGAGATTAGGGTAACAGTATTCAGTAAATTATTGGGATTTTTGGTATCAAAATTAGGGAATTTCAGTGCACGCACTGTTTGAACATTAGATGGCCAGTGGTGGTGATCCGACTTCCACAAAACAATATCGCTATGTTTCTTCTGCAGAAGACTGTTTAAGTTGTGGTTTATTCACGTGGTTTCTAATGTATGTACACATATCAAAAACAAAATAACGAAAGTTTGTACAGTTACTCCAATATCATATCATAAACAAATATTTATATTTAGCAAAGCACTGATTTTTAGTGTAATAAACATCCAATTAACAGGCTTAAGTGTTTTAAGGCTATTGTTTAATGGAAGCTAACTTTTTATAGCTTTTTCACTTTCTGAAATTCATGTCATTATATGTGATTTTATGTGTAAGTTCAGATGTGCTGCCAGATATCATTAACATACAGTATCTTGGTAAAGGTTATGAAATCTGCAGTTCACAAGGACTATCATCCATATTTATTGATATAAATTGGTTGTGTTATGTATACAAATATCCTATTGTACTAAACAGCTAACCTAAGTCAGCACGACTGATGTTAAATGATTTACCGCAGTCAAATGACATACATGTAAGTCTGGAAAAAAACTAAAAAACTAAAATAAATAAATTTAAAAAAAAACAAATTCACAATCTGCCTGAGACTTGTACAGCTCTACTAATAGAAGATACTGATTTTTTTTCTAATATTCCCAAAATCACTTTGGACTCAGTCATATATTTGGTAACAAATGATTTTTTACTCTGTTGACTTGTCAGTGAGCGGAGCTATTGGAATCGGTTTGCGTCCGTCGTCCGTCTCTCCATCTGTCCATTCTTTGTTAGACTTTTTACATTGTCGACTTATTCTAAAACAATCCGCTGCATGGAGTGTTTTGATTTTACACATAGCTGTTTCCCAGGATAACCTTTACCAAGTTTGCGAAGGTTAGTGATGATGCAATTGTTGTTGTTGTTGTTGTTATTTTGTTGTTGTTGTTGTTGTTGTTGTTGTTAAATTGAAAAAAAAATCATCTCAAAAATTACTTGGTCGATTGCTTTGATGTTGCACATAGGGTCACCTGCGGTCGTGTGGTATTTATTTTTGCCATCTCATTTTTTATGACTTTTTTAAGGCTATTTCCGACTTCTTCTCCAGAAATGCTTTACAAAATTGCTTAAAATATATCAAAATATATTTTGGCTAAAGACAATGAAAGTTTGCGGAAATGATTTGGATATGTTAATTTTTGACTAAGTTATGGCAAATCAAACTATGCGACTGCAGGCAAGTGTTACCGCTGTAACGTATATCTGGCTATTGTATTTACATTTTCAACTTCTCAAAAAGAGGTGGTTGGAATGTTTTGATTTTGTTTTTTCTTCATCTGAAGAACTACAAGGCCAAATACTTTGCTATTACACATAAGGTCACCTGGGGTCACAGGGTTATTATTTTTGCCACCAGGTAGCGATACAATTTTTTCATATTTGTTTATGAATTTTTGTGTGTTAAGATATTTTCGACTACTTCTCCAGAAGGGCTAAACAGAATTGCTAAAAGGGCTAAACAGAATTGCTAAAATTTTTATCAGAATATCGTTTGACTCCAGACAATGAAAGTTGCGAAACTGATATGGATATATGTTAATTTTTTGACGAAGTTATGGGAAATCAAACTTTGCGATTACGGATAAGTATTGCCACTGTATATGGCTATTTAGATTTTTTACTTCTTCTCAAAAAGCGGTGGTTGGAATGTTTTGATTTGGCCTTGGATGTTCCATGGTGGACCTCTACCAACTTAGCCAAGGAGATGATGATGCAATAATTTTTCTATTTGGTATGAAATTTTTAATGATGATTTTGAAAAAAAAAAATTTCATCTCAAGAACTACTTGGCCCACTGCTTTGACATTGCACATAGGGTCACCTGGAACAACTTTGTTCTTATTTAGGCCAACAGTCAGCGTTGCACTTTTTTTTGTTGTTGTTTTTTTTTTTTTTTCTTGTTTTTTTTTTGGAGGGGGGGTGTTTTGGGGGGTTTTTTGTTTTGTTTTTTTTGTTTCTGTTTGGGTTTTTTTTTGTTTTGTTTTTGTTTTTATTTGTTTGATGAATTATGTTTAAAACTTTGTAACCACTGCACATGTATATAGCTATACAGACTACATTGCGTGCGTTGCATTACCGTTAAAGCGTACATTCCAGTCAGCACAGCACAGGATCATCATGATCCTCTTGTTCGAAATCTGCGTGTGAGTGGGGGATATTTTATAGGCCTATAATGGCAATGCTATAAAAATTGAAATTTGAAGAAAGGGTTTTTAAGTTTCATATTAATGGGGCTAGCATAATCTATTCAGATCGTCCAAGCTTTGTTAATTTTACACTGATCATGTGTTTACCCGCTAGACCCCATGCATCTATCAGACTAAAGACTGTGGAAGGTATCTATCTACCAAGCAGTCAGCAAATGAAGCATGTCCTGTGCACTTCTTAAATCAATGCCATCCAGTGAATCATGGCATTATTTATGCGGTGTGGTTCCACTGATAGGTGCGACATTGCTACGCATAATGACTTGACATAAATGTGATACTCTATGACTTTTGGGAACATAGAAGCTATTAAACTTGATTTTCACAGCCAATCTGCAGGTGTAAAACTATTTATTTCTTTTGTTTTTGTTTCATGAGCCTGCCTGAGTTACACAATATCATGGCCCAAACCATTTGCCTTCTGTTATATAACTGTAGTATGTTGCCTATTAGGGCTAACTCTGCATGTATTGGGACTCACGCGGTCATATTGCTATGGATTATCCATCAAGCAAATTCAAAATTAAAGGCCAGCACTTTTCGTTACAGATACCTGGACAATTTTGAGTGATTCTGACAACTTGCATGAATGGTGCAATCAATGTATGGCGTACGACGGTAAATCCTTCTATTTTTCATATAAGCATTTTGAGTAAAAAAAATCAGCATTTTGTTATTAATATTTCGTGAACAGCCTTTAACATATAAAAATGTCAGAGAAACAAGGATTTATATAATGTCATATAATTCCCAGCCGAATTAATTGGTGATAATTGAAATTCGAAGCTACACCTGGATATCGGCTTTATAAAGGTGTATGAACTGTGCTCTGGTCAGGCTAGCATCATCGTCCTTTCTCACTATAGAGTTCTCAGCTGGCCTGGTAGACAGTGCACGTCTATGACCATATATATATATATATATATATATATATATATATATATATATATATATATATATATATATATATATATATATATATATATATATATATACATATATATAGATAGATACATACATACATACATACATACATACATATATATATATGTATATATATATATATTTATATATATATATATATATATATATATATATATATATATATATATATATATATATATATATATATATATATTCATCGCGCAGAATAATACGATCACGGGACAACACAGGACGCACAAGACGCACAAGGACAGGGTAAAGAGGTCACACACAGACGAGACAGACAGTGGTGCAGACGATTGTACAGTACTGGTAGAATTAAGGCATCAGTGTATTTACAATTATGACCCGGGATAAATTGATTGCACTATGCAGTAAAAATAAACTGCGAAAGAGAGAAAGAAAGAAAGAAAGAAAGAAAGAAAGAAAGAAAGAAAGAAGGAAGGAAGGAAGGAAGGAAGGAAGGAAGGAAGGAAGGAAAGGAGAAGAAAGAAATAAAGAAAGAAAGAAAGAAAGAAAGAAAGAAAGAAAGAAAGAAAGAAAGAAAGAAAGAAAGGAAGAAAGGAAGGAAGGAAGGAAGGAAGGAAGGGAAAGAAAGAAAGAAAGAAAGAAAGAAAGAAAGAAAGAAAGAAAGAAAGAAAGAAAGAAAGAAAGAAAGAAAGAAAGAAAGAAAGAAAAGGACCTTAGAGTAAGTCAGTAATTTATCAGCCAACACCAGACGGGTTGAAATGTTGGATGGCAGAGATGAAATTATGGATGGACATTTCGATATTTTCAATAGAAAAACAGTTAAGGGACCCATAGAGAAATGTTTGTAATGTAAACGGAGCATACTCTGATATAGCAGTATATAGGTTTGACCGGTAGGACAATCAAAGAAATAATGCCACGTATCTTTGGCAGGTGAGCCACATGAACATTTGAGGTGTTCTTAACACCAATCTTGAATAGGTGTGAATTTAGTTGACTGGCATCCAAGCGGAGGCGAGTATGCTGAAAAGGTAGAAATATATTGCCAAAATTATACAATTTATCAAACTTTATAGGCCAGACCACTGGTTAAGTTACATTTGATTTAAACTTTTAAATGAAGTCAGAATTCCGTATTTTGAGAGGTAAGTGATTTCATAACCGAACAGTTGAAGGAAAGTAAGATTTTGTGGAAAAGGTCAGCACGAGCTCGGAAATGAGAAAGATCAAATAACTGACGTGTGGTATAGATACACGAATGAGGAAAAGCAGTAGAAAGGTTAGAGCATAGTGGATCTGGTACAAGATTGTCTACCAATTTGTATATTAGACTCAATCTGCAAATTTCCCTTCGTTGGGTTAAAGTTAGCAATCCGCTTACTTCATATAATTTATTGATGCTGGTCCCATGCATTGCACCAGTGACAATTCGAGCGGCATTTACTTGTATACATTCGAGTTTTTCTCGTCTTGGACCGTGCAGCCGTTTCATACTTGACTACGATATTCCAAAATAGGCCTAACGAAAGACATATAAATGGTTTCAAGTGTTTTCCGCTCTAGAGTGAATTTCAAACTCTTCATGATGTTGATTAATTTGGAAGACGTGTTTGATATATCAGTAATATGGTCAGACCATCTTAGATTAGAATGTATCGTCAATCCAAGATGTTTATGTTGGTCCACATCTTGTAAAATATGACCCTGAAAAAGAATTGGGGTGAAAAGGTGAATTACTTTTTCTGGAAATAAGCAATGAATCAGTTTTCAGAACACTGAATGTGACAAGCCAATATTTGAACCACTAATCGATATTAGATAGGTCCTTATTCATAGTTTGAGCTGCGGTGACATGATTGTCAATAGTTAGATAGAGTGGAGTCTTATCAGCAAGCATCTTGACGTTAGATCGAACAATGTTCACAATGTCATTGATATAAATAAGAAACATCAAAGGTCCTGGAACTGAGCCTTGCGGCACGCCTGCACAGATTTTAACCCCAACTAGCAGACTGGCATTGAATGACTACCCGTTGGTGGTTTATGCATATGGTCCGAAACTGATCGTAAAGAGCTCCCATAATACCCACTTTCCTTAGTCCATGGAGACGACCAGTATGCCAAACTTTATCAAATGCCTTACTGATATCCAGAACGATAACGCGAACTTCTTTCTGCTGATCAACAGCTAGACACAATTTTTGATACAGCGATAGTAGCTGATTAAAAGTGAAACCTCCCGGCATAAACTGGACTGGTCAGCAGATATAACAATATTATCTAGAAAGAAATTGGAAACATCCTTAAAAACTATCTGCTTGAATACTTTTCCCGTACAGCTAAGTAATGACACAGGCCCATAATTGTTGCATGAATATCGGGGCCTTTTTATAAAGAGGGAAGACGTTTGCTTGTTTCCAAGGTTTAGGGAATTTGGTAGAAAACAGTGAAATATTGAACCATATTGTGAGTGATGGAGAAAGAGCAGGTCCAGCTTCCTTGGGAAGTTTTGCACTTATTACATCGGCACCAGAAGCCTTGCTCGTGTCAAGACTTAAAAGTGTTTCAAGAACTTCAGTTTCCGTTATAGTTATCGACTCAAGGGTGGACTCTCCATGATCAGCGATTCCAGGAAAAGATACAGAATTGAAGAAGAAGAATAGACTTTAGATTGTTCAAGAAAGAAGGCATTAAATATTTCGGCATTTGACAAAATGTCTGGAATATGTTCGCCATTGTGAATAAGAGAGGGAATGGCTGGGAACTGGTTCCTATTCATGAAATGTTTCACAGAGCGCCACCAAGATTTACTTAATCGATTGGAACTATTTATATCTGCGCCCAATTTATAGTCTTCCTCAGCAAGTTTCAGTTGCTCTTGATAATGATTACGTAATCAGCAGAAGGCATTCCATAAAGCAGGTTCGAAGTTTTTACTCTTTGCCTTGTCATACTGTCTTTTGACACGACGTTTGAGTGCCCGAAGACAGAAATTGTACCATGGTAATTCAGACGGTCTAACTTCAATATCTTTATTTGGAATACACTGTGCAACGGCTTCGATGAATAATTTAGACCAGGCATGACAGCATGCATTGATATCATTCGACACGAAACAGGAAGTCCAATCGACCTCTGTTAAACAGGTTTTAAAATGATTAGAATCTGCTTTGCTATAGTTCCATATACGATGTTGGAAAGCAGGATCCTTTTTTTTGGGGGGGGGGGGGCAGCATAATAGGTTAGCTGCCACAACGCAATGGTCACAATTTGATATCGAAGAAAGCGCGCAAATTTTACGTAGATAGTTCCAGACTTGTAAAGAGGACACCCCAACACATAAAGGTGACATATATGACACAAAAACAGATCTTAAATTAGAACACAACTTAGCAGCGTTTGAACTTCCAAACACGTTTGACAAAAGGTCCCAAAACAATTCAGCATTCCTCAAGGAAATACTGGGCCGTCGCTATACCCGAAGGGATACGTTGACGCGTAAGCTCATTTAATAACGAATAGTTTTCGTCTGGCTTAGCATGAAGTAATCCACGCATTGATGATACCAGAGCACAGAATTGTTAAACCTGGCTCATCAGCAGTTTACCAAGTACAACAGCGAAAAAGCTTGAGAGACGTTAGCAACATGATTGTAAAAATGATAGATACGTATATATACAAAGCATCGGTAACATATCACCATCTTTGGATGTCAGAAACCAGGTTATCATTAGAAGTATTGGGTACGGCTGTGTGCGCAACAGTGTTTTTAGTATGTGTATCGAATACTTATACTGCAGATATGTTTCCTATCCTGCAGTGACATATGAACAAACAAAAGTTTGTTTTTTTTATTAATTAAAGACTGGTACGATCAGCTCAGCGTGGTTACTGTTTATCACAGTTTGAAATATACGTGAAGGAAAATGTTTGATATATTGGTTCTTACTTGACTCTACGGAGACTAAATGCGACACAAAATAAAACCGCTCCGCACATGCAACATTGCACGTTTCAGTGCTGATTTCCCATCCGGGTCCAAAGGTCCAGTAAAATATATAGGTGCAGTTTCATTTTTGAACTTTAGAAAAACTAAACGTCTGGCCTGGATACAAACATTGAAATAAAGAGCGCGTAGCCTGCGACTCTGAATGCAGCAGCTGTACGAGGCTTGTATATTAATTTCCTGCCACAAAGCACGGGGATCACATCCGTCTATTGCGAAGGACACAAGGACATATCACTGTCACAGACAGGACTACAAACCCATAACAAAATTTGCTCTTTTCAGAGAAATTAGAAATTTACAAATACAAAAGTCTTATTCATTTAGTGCTTGCGAAACTAGTTACAAGAATAAATTTCCACATTCCTGCACTAAATATTCTCCACTTTCCAAATTTTAGAAAATATTTGATATATTGGTAATTACTTGACTGCACAGAGACTAAATTCTACACAAAATAGAACCGCTCCTCACATGCTACATTGCACGTTTCAGTGCTGATTTCCCACCCTAGTCCAAGGATCCGCTCCCCCTCCACTCCCTCACCCACCACCACCACCACCACCCCTACCTCCAATCCCCGCATATCGCCAGCGAGACTACGGTTACTAAGATAACCAGGTATGCAGTTGCGGGAAATTTATGTACATGCCTCGTAATGTCCCTGGAAGTCATGATTATTTCAGTTTCCCAACCATGAAGCCCAGTGACCTTGTCCTGTTATGTTGAACTTTACTTAGTTATGCTCTGAGGTGACACCTTGTGGTGTATATTGAGTAAGACGAATATGTTTCTTGCGGGTATCACAGGATTAGTCCAGGGAATAAGCATGAAAGTAAGAGCTTGTAACGGCAGGTTTTTCACATGCTGGAATGCAAGGAAAAAAACGTGTATATAGCTGTTACAATGTTGAACCCACCTAATTTTCCACTGAAGCAGACCAAAGTATGTACCTAAATAGATTATGCAAAGTTGTAGCCACGAACAAAGTACAAAGACCGGTGCTTTTGTTGCACATATGTTTACATTGTTCAGCCACTTAGAAATAAATTCACAGTTCTATGTTGAGGCAGCTCAGCTTCCAGATTGGGGTGTCTGTCGATCCTAACCACTGCATGTGTCCCACTTGGTCTGCCATGATTCACTGCGCTGCAACTCAAAATCAAAGTGCAGTATCTTTACTTTACTTTACTTTTACTATTATTACTAAGACCATAGTACATACTTATAGTTACAATAATATAATATTTGACTAGTATAGCAATATAATGAGAGGCAATTAAGAATACAATTTTAAACCATAATGTATAAAAGCAGCTAAGTCACTGAGTACTTTCATGTCTTCATTTTGCATTAGCTGAACAAACATAAACATACTTGGATGTCTGCGATAATATCGTCGCAAGTACTTGCACTTCAGTTTTACTGTTCTTTTGTTTGAGCATTCAAGTATTAGATGATACTCATCGCCCAAAACATTATCCGGACTTATAGTACATTTCCTTTCAGCCTGTGGGGTATTATTATATCTGCCAGTCACCACAGGCAAACGAGTATTGTTGGTTCTAAGTTTACAAATTACCTGATAATTTAGTCAGATAATTCTCCACTTTGTCTTCACGTTTGATGGTTCTGTACAAATAACTTTTTGTCCAGTTCTCTCTGTCACTTTTGTAACCATTGATCTTTTCATCTCCTTTCAACTTCCTTCTTAACATCTTAGGATTTAAAATTACCTGGTCTAGAAATACTTGTGCCGTGCCACAATTATCTAGTATACTGTTAACTTTTCTTAACCATGGAGATGCATTGTCCCCCTCCAAAAATGTTTGTAGTTGGTGATTATATAAAATATAACTTAACTTAGTAGCTTTTCCACTGATAATTCTACTAAAAAAAAAAAAAATTCTGCTGTTGATAGTGGATAAAAACCCAATTCTGCAAATACCATGTCATTTCTTGTGGTCACTTTGACATTAAGAGCCATCTAATAGAATTTTTGGATACAAATTTACTGTATCTGTCTATGTTTTGTAAGCCCACACCTCACACCAATATGTGATAATTGGCAACACCAGTGCATTAAACAATTCTAACGGTAAATCAACTGGCAAGTCAAATTTACGACATCGTCCAACCAAGTAATACATTGCCTGTGAAGCCTGTTTCATTAATTCACTCCTACATTTCTTTAAATCATTTTTTGGGCTAAGTACAATACCTAGCTATGGATACTTAGAGTCTTCGGCAAGATCTATCTTATTGTCATAGAGTATAAAATGTGAAGCATCATCTCTTTACCTCCAAATATGACAACCTTGGTTTTACTACTGTTCACTTTTAAACTCCACTTGCTACAATATGATTCTAGCGTATTTAGTCCTTTTTTGTAAATCAGCACTGCTATTTGCTAATTTGGCAGCATCATCTGCAAAGTGATCACTCTCAATAAATTAAAAAGGTCTTGTTTACCAAGATCCAATGTAGTACATCCATTTTCCAATAGATATTTTTCTAAATCATTTATAAACAATGAAAACAAGAGTGGAGACAAATTTTCTCCCTGTCTTACCCCTCGTAAACTTGCGAAACACTCGCTAGTTTCTCTGTGTGCAGTAACACATGATTTGATATTTTCATACATACTGACAATAATATCCAGTATTTTACCTTCAATATTGTACTGTCCCAACATGTACCAGAGCCCCTCTCGCCATACTGTATCAAAGGTTTTCTCGTAGTCAACAAAGGCACAATAAAACATTTTTTCTTTTACCTTTCATTAGATCAATTATACCATTGAGAAGGAATATATGATCCAGAGTTGAGTAGTTTTCCGAAATCAAGCTTGCACTTCTTTAATTAAGTTATTGTTATCACAAAACTGAAGTAACCTTTCATTCAGTAATGCTGTTAACGACTTACTTAAACAACTGAGCAGTGTGATGCCTCTGCAGTTGTTGACATCATTTGGAATACCTTTCTTTTTGTAAATTGAAATTATGATACCTATAAGCCACTCTTCAGGGAATCTGACCTGACAAAATATATTTTATTAAACAGCTTTGTATATAATGGGACAAGAAGACATTCTGCACTCTTGTTTTATTCATTCAGTATTTTATTAATGCCTGGTGATTTGTTGTTTTTCACCGTCCGTATACATTTGATAATCTCTTGTTCATATATAGGCTTATTAAGTTCATAATTATCTTGTTTAGAATTACTGTTGTTTGTAAGTACCTGGGGAGATCCAATGTCCATATCGTGCCCTGTTTCAGCAACTTGTTTGATATGCTTCAAGAATTCGCTTACTAACAGGGGGAAGTCTTTCTTTTTACTTCCTTGTAAGATGTTCCAATATAATCTGGATCTTTGCCTTTAATCTGTCTCAATTTCTGAATATTTTTTTTTATATTCTGTGCCTTTTTAATCTCCTTTTTATCCTTTTTACTTGCTTTTATCATTTCTTCATATGTGCTTTGTGCTTTGTGTATGGTGTGTCTGTGCTTAGTTCTATGTTAATTCTGCCTACTCATCCAGCAACCCTTATCATACCATTCTGCAGAGGCCTAATTACTTTTTTAATGTACTGTTTTCTAAGTTTCTTCACAAAAGTTTTAGCTGCTGAGTTCAGCAATACATTTTTCAACTTCTCTGTGATAACATCCACAGACATGTTATCAGCTTGCTCAATAAGCTCATTAACTATTTGTATATCCATATTGTTAACAAATTACCTTTTTTTCTTCTTTCCATCTATGAATTTTATTAAGTCTTGTACCATCTGCTGTATCCTTATCATCGTATACACCAAGTAATGTATCCTGTACATTATTCATGCATGTTTTTGTAAACTCGATCTTACAGTCCCTGTCTGAAAACAGAGGATCAAACTCTTTAAAGTGGAATTGGTTGATCTTACTAATTAAACAGAGGGTACCTATCACATAGTCAATTACTGTTTTATCGGTGGTAGTTTCTTTCCCAATACAAGAGTCTTCACCAGTTCCTCCATTAAATATACAAAGTTGGTTATTCTGGAAGAATTCAAGCAATTCTGAACCATAATTTCCAACACCGTGATTTTGGTCTACGGAGCACCTTACTACAGGTATATTTAATTCTTTCAAATGTTCAGTTATGTCAAGCACATTTCTTGTGTGTTCATTTATGTCCACTTGTTCACATATGTAATCTTCAATACTGCATAGATCAGACCTTACTCCAGTGTGGGCATTAAAATCCCCACAGAACAAACAATAATATTCGTCATGCCCATATTGAAGGACGAATTCCTCTAATTCTTGAAAATGACCAGTGTCAGAAAACCGTGAGTTATGGGGTGGTATATAATCATCACTAATTATTATGTTCTTATCCAGTTTCAGCCCTTTTTTATGTATGACTATGGATTTAACAACTTTAGATTTTGTAATGTATTTCTTCCAGATATGACTGTAAGACATTTCGAAAAGCTAGAAAGATACCCCCCCCCCCTCCCAACTGTTTCTACTCATTTTCTGTTTGCTACAGTAACATATCAGAAAACCCCACATATCAAAAACATTTTCAATACTTTCCATATCTATATTGTCACATTTTGTTTCACTGATGCACAGTATATCATAATGTGAACATAATTGCTGAAGTTCTGGGACCTTGAGTTTGCTTTTTAAGCCACATACATTCAATGTTAGAAATCTACATAATTTAAACTTGCCCTTTTCATGATTAGTGGCATCACTGCCATTAAAGATGTCAGTACTAACATTTATAATACTGTCTTATTATTATTGCACAGATTTGCCCTACTACACGGCACCTTAGTGCATGATACTATTGATATGTCAGGTTTATGCTCAGACTGGTTTGGTTTTCTATTACAGCGTCCCCTTCTTCTTTGCTAAAACCCTATATGCCCCGATATGGATAATATACCACTGGGACATTTGCATTATGATTGACAGACCATGACATATCCTAAAGTGGCATATGCATTGGCATTTGGATTGGGGCTTCATGCAGTGGCGCTGGTGGCATGTTTATTCTGTTTGGAATTGGCACATTGACTGGTGGCGAAATGGACCAATGTGATTCTCTTTGCATGTGAACACTATTTTTGAATGGCTCTGTCGTGTATGGATTAGAGGGTTCTACTGGTCCGCGAGTCTCGAATGTATTATTTCTAAGCTACTGTTGCCCTGAAACTGAGAGCACTGGACCACGGGGATCTGCTGGTCTGCGAGTCTAGAATGTATTATCCCTATTCTGCTGATGCCCTATTCCTGGGGGCACTGGTCCTTCAGTGTCATACCATGTATGATTTTCACTATTTTGGCTTGGCATGGGGAGTGCAGGCCCCTGAATATAGTTTTCCCTGATATATACATTGTTTTTGCCACAAAATTTCTTATTGTGACTAAGGGCACCACATCAATTACATGTCAAAGGTTGTCCAAACCTGCATGTGGGGCACAGATGGTTCTGCTCGCCACAGAAATCACACGATTTGGGGTTGTCCTGATGCTTAATGCCAAATCTGTGCTCGTTTGCATACCGATGCCCCTTCCTATGCTGATGCCCTATGTTCTTTGACCATGTTGGTAGTGACCAACACCACCCCTGTCTTCATATTGGCTTCTCTTATGTAGGTAACCAGCATTACTTGGCCTCCATTGGTGACGTCTGGCGTTGCAACAACCCTCAGAGTCCTTCGTATTAGCACTCATGCACCTACCATTATGTTGATCAGCACTATGAGCAGTAACATCTGCCATAGACATGCCAGTCTCAATGTCGCCCGAAGCTAGATCAGCTAATAGTGGTACATGTTCATGCCATGGGTTTAATAGCTTCACTGTACCAAGCCGGTTGATGTGATAACCATCATCACAAATGCAATCTGGCAAACCTATCCCGTTTTGTGACAGCACTTGTTCTTTACCAACAAATGTCACATTATGTATGGCAAGCAGTGCCAAGTGGCGGAGTGTAAAATTGACTTCAGTGATTTTTTTGTTTGTTTCCTTGTCATTACATCTCAATGGTAATACAGATATAATAATCTCAATGTCTGGGTCGGCTCGAAGCTTGATAGCTCGTAACAACATCTCGAACTCAAGCTTTATTATGCCATCCTGTTTGCCAATGCCATTTGTTCCAACTTGTATTATAATATGAGTGAAACTGGTAATGTCCATGGAGTATTTGGGCTCCTGAAAGAGTGCGGACTATGGTATTTTTCAATGAATTTGGCCTAATGAGTTTGACATGGGATGACCCAATGATCATGATTTTATTATCCACTGGAGCCCTCTTGGTTGGCTTTTAAAGAGTCTTTAACTGTCTCGTTAACTCGTTTACCTTCTCTTCTTCGTCACTGTCAGTTTGCACCGTTAGCTTCACTTTTTTGCCATCTGTTCGAACTCTCTGCTTCATCCATTGTTAGCTCAGTTTTATTGATAATAATATAATTGTCTTTGGCCCTCCACTTGTTTGCCATGGTCCTGAAAAGGAAGCCAAGAAATCAAAACCTATCGTACAATCGCATCTTGCGCTCGGCATGCCCACAGCCCCTATCTATGTTGCCATAGACAGAGTTGATAACACATACATTGTCTCCATTTGGTGCTATGTCGCCAGGTTGATTCATACACATAGTATTATCTCGGAAGTAATCAGTTGTACCAGCACAGATTGTAGCTGTTTCTGGTGCTGTAGTGTGTTTGTTTGTATGAACACCAGCATCTACCTTCATAGTTAAATTCACCAATTCGCTAACTTTCGTAGAGCCATGATTAAGTTTAACACATGCATTGTTTATATTTGATCCTGTGTTGACAAATTCTGTCTTTTTCGATATTTTCAAGTGTTTTTTGCGAAAGTGGCAAGCTCTCCTTCAGTGGTTTCAAGTTGTGCTGTTTTGTCCCAGAGATTTTTTTCCAATTTAGAACACCTCTCTTCCAATTCGTGTGTTTCAGCAGGTTTATCATTCTAGGAAAGTCTTTTTCTCTGTTCGTCTTAGTGAGATTCTCTATTTCATCTATTTGGTGTGAGAGTTGGCTCTTTTGGTTGCGGGTTTTTATCCTTAAATATGCATTTTCCTGTGTAATTTGTGTGACATGTTTGTCTTTCAGAATGGATGGAATCCTGATTTCTTGAAGTTCCTGCATCAGTCTTTTGTTTTCTGCAACCAACTTGTCTGCCTCAGCTTGGGTTTTGAAAAGTACATGCTCAATTCTTCTGTGTTTGATCTGATGAGGAGTAACATGACAACTCCAATCATCTATGATTCCGTCCGAAGACAAGGTCAAAGATTGCTGACTTTCAAATACATCTGCAGAGGGTTGTATGTGGTCAGAAGAGGACTCGGGTAATACTAATCTCGAGTCAGAATATCCTCTTTTAATTCATTTCAATGTTGTCTCCTGTATCTCCTGTATGGGTCTGTCACTACCTCCCACAGCCCCTAGTAGTGGTGATTTATGTTCATTCTGTGTGGTATCAGTACTAATAGACAGATCAACAGGTGGCCAATCACATTACAGTTCTGCCCTGAAGTTGGTGTACCCAGCTGGGACTGGGACTCAAACAAGGCAGAGGAGGGGTTAATGAGGTCAGAGGTTGGCTGTGATTTTTCTTGACTGTTTGTAAATAGTGGACTTCCAGGCTCATCATTGACATCAATATCTAGATCCAGATTATAGGAAAAGTTTGGATCCAGTTTTGGGGTTTTTTTTACCTCTTCTGCGTTTTCTTGTCTTAGGAGCCATTGTTTGTAATCCAATTAGGCTAATATTTATACAGACATGAAGGCTTTGAATCTAATAAAATTAGTTCAGGAGACACCCATGGCATAGATACATGTGGTGTGGTGTTACGAACACTGATTATGTTTCCACAGACTATCAGTACAGACCTTAAAAATGCTAATAGCAGGTGACTGCCTGGTAATTCTAGCTGTCCATCTGCCTGTTTAGCGTTTACAGGATCTTTACGACAACAAGACATATGGATATGTTATCCTACTTGATTTACCCGCCATTATGCACACCCCAAGCGATAATGAGAGATCAACTGGCACTTGAGTGTTGCAACAAGTGGCAATGGACTTACAGCTGTATATATCTCATGAATGGACTGCTCCACTGATGGTAGAAGTTTTCATTCCATGACAGAGCTTTACAATATTAATCAAAGTTAGAACTTGTGATACAATAGCAGTTTAAGGAGGGAGCACCCAAGTCATGACGAGCACTGCAGCGCCCTGAGCCGTACTCCATATCGGAAATGAGAAATATTATCTGTAACTGCACCCTGATTAATGATGACCCACTTCTGCAATGCATGTGCTCATGCAAATGCAGATACAGAACTATATTAAAGAGACTGGAGGCCCAGTTGCTGCTACATGGCGCCATATGTGCCTAGCCCTTGGAGTCCCTTATATCTTTGTTTGATCCTAGTTTGGTCTATTTTATCGTTTGTGGTATGTACACCTTATTTTTTAAATACTTTCAATGCTATAATAATCTCGATGTACTTGTGTGTTTCCCCGAATACGGGGGTTCAAATAAACTGTTATTATTAGTGACTCTTTACCTTCCTGTTTAAACTAAAGCTTATAGTGAATCATGAATCCTGCCTTTACATTTTGAATTATTCCAGTTCATTCATTTGTATGCATATATATATATATATATATATATATATATATATATATATATATATATATATATATATATATATATATATATATATATATATATATATATATATATATATATATATATATATATATATACATACATACATACATACACACATACATACAAAACTCAGCTCATACAAGAACTTCTGACATTGCACATTCCAAAATTAAATTCATAAATACAGAAACCAAAACTGAAACGTGTTGTTCCGGAAAATCACAATCCCGTCCTTTCCCTATACCTGCTTAAACTCAATAACCTATGAACTCGCTCCACCTAAGTGCTGGTTTGGTCGAACAACATATACCAAACTGATCTGCACTGTAATTAGGGTGCCAGATTCATGTTTCTTGTAAAAACATCTATCATTCAATCCCCGGCATGCCCAGAGTTCCAGTGAATATATAATGGTCCAGACCAACAGCTTTCATCGGGCCGTTTAGGGGACAATGCAACCAAAGTGCGCCGACTACAGCACTTAAAGTGGCACTAAAAGTTGTATGTTCATCCATGTTGCACGTGGCTTGATGGTGAAGTAAGAGGAATACCGTTGCTTTTAATATCACTACGAGGGACACATGGCCGATGTATCAGTACCCAACCTTTTGCCTTCTAAAATTACCAATGAGCATCTTATGGTTACGTTTTTAGTAGTTAGAATAATATGTTACCAGTCATATATTGTATAGGTACGTAGACACCGGCCAGTTCAGGTTAGGACTAGGGCAGAGTGCTATGGCATTATTCATAGTTCAAAATCTGTTCATTTTACCCAGCGTGTGTCTGTTTACCTTACTTATATGTTGGCTTATTTGTCATGCCTTCATTAGCGATAAAAATCCATATAAAAGCTTTTTCAGTGAATGTGGTGCATGTTTTTTTTCTGAACTATTTTATAGATCCTTATTCGAAATGCGCATTTAAGATTTAGAGGTCACTCCAGCAAAATCAGTTTGTTACGATAATTTAGTATAAATGGTTCCAGAAACATCTTCCATTATCTCGTATTTACTTGCCTTCGCAGAATTAACAAAAAGCCAATCTGGGGAATTAAAAGATACCAAATGTTCCATTCACTAATTAATAACGAATATAACGTCTATACACTTTATTGCAAGAGTGACAGGTCATTCTACGGGGAAAAACTTGTAGTGGCGACTAGATTAAGCGACGCAAATTGGTATAATTCATTTTTCATTCAAAACAAGAGAACTGTACCCATATGGCCGAGAAACATTTTAAAAAGCAGCAATTCTTAGAATAAACTGTTCCATGATGATCTGAAATAAACGTTTTGGAAAAAAATGCCAGATCATAAGAGAATTTTAATATTTTGATCCTCATAAAACATAATTGCAGCTGTGTGATTTTGTGTGTTCGGGGTATATTGCAAATAATAGTATAATTCCTAGTGTTCCAACTTCCTCAAGTACCTCATTCTTTTACTGTTATGCACACTTCCCTGGATCATTTGTGCCCTGATAATTTCAAACCACTTATTTTCATGTGCGGTGTCTTGAATTGTGCCAGAGCATAGTAACTGAAAAAATACAGGCTGCTATGCAGACACAAGGTAATCAGACACCAATCAATTCCCCCTGGGTACAAGGGCGTAATTAAAAGTCCCCTTACCAGAAGGACAAGCATGACTTACCAAGCAACAGGTGCTGTGGCCTAGCCATGTAAAAAGTCCTATACGTGATATTCCAGCCAGCAGGAGGCTTCGAAATAGATTTCGTTACTTTGCTGTGTGGTTACTGCAATTGCTAGAGTTCATATCCATTTAATTCGAAGTGCTGCTATGCACTGTACAGTGATTTTGTATAACGAGGCAGTTCAGACCTTGAACGGGATGGTGTAGTGGGTCTACTTGAAATGTATATTTCTTATTTTTATTTGTGTTTTATATATAATGGTTTATTCAGTATCCAAGGCCTCCGGCCCATAGTACAATAATTCAGAGATTACAGCAATATGCAAATTTACTCTGAGGGTGACAAAAATTTATCCCTTTTTTTAAATGCTTCACAAATATATTCAGCGAAATAACACTGTTCCCGTGCATTGGTTGATCTCATAAGTCTGATGAAACTATCTTGACATTTAGTAGTTATATAAACTGGTAATAAAGAACTCCTCATTTGTTCATATAATTTACATTCAGTTACAAAATGAAACTCATTTTCTATACAAGATTTACCTTCATTAATTAAACACCATTTACAAAGTCTATCACTTCTGTCTAAACCTTCTCTCCTGCCCTGTTCGATATTAAGACAATGTGATGAACAACGTAATCTTGTTAAGGCCATTCTATGTGGTCTATAGTATACATTTGTCAAATATTTTTCAACATCCAACATACTTTTAAATAATGCATATGTGTCTAACTTACTCGAATCATTAATACGTATTCTCCATTCCTGTTCACAACAGTCTTTTATCCTTTGCTTAAATTGACTCAAAAATAATACTACATCTGCGACACCATGCTCGAACCATACAATTCCAAAACCATATCTAAAAAGTAGTTTCTTAATTTCAGAACACCAGGTGTTTCTCCCAGCTTCTGTCAATTTCCGTAACATATTATAACAATTTTTAGGGAGACGATCATCATCCATATATTGCAGTTTTAACCAGTATTTAATGCACCGGGTCATATATAAGACAGATAGTGGATATCTGCCACATTCACCTAAAACAGCATCATTTGATGTATTAGACCCAACCATCAACAGTTTCTTACAAAATTTAATTTGAACACTCTCTATTTGAGGTGATAACTTAAAACCCCATATTTCACTACCATAAAGCAAGACTGGTGTGATCATTTTATCAAATATTTTTAATGCTACCTCCACTGATGCAAAATTAAAACCTCTAGCTTTCTGAAACATAAAAATAGATTTCTTAGCTTGATCTGCAATAGTTTTGGTTGCTTTGGTCCACACTAACTTAGGAGTAAATATCAAACCTAAATATTTGTAATAGGACACTACTTCCAATGGAACACCATTGTAGGTCCACCTCTCTGCTGTCTTTAATGGACCTCCATTTCTAAATACAATGATCTTTGATTTATCTAAATTTACTTTCATACCCCATTTATCACAAAATTTGGATAATTGATTAATCTGTTCTTGTAATCTCCTGACCGTATCTGATACACAGGATATGTCATCAGCATATAACAAAATACACACATTTGGAAATTCATTATTTATAAATATACCTTGACAACCATTGTCTTTGAATTGTTCTATTAGACTATTAATAAACATTACAAAGAGAAAAGGACTAACTTGACAACCTTGCCTGGTGCCAATATTACAATCAAATTCGTCTGACAGACCAAACTTAGACCGTACACATGCTTTTAACTTGTGATACATGTTATATAAAATCCAATAAATTTTTCCATGCATCCCTTCCTTAAGCAATTTAAAAAACAAGTTATTATGGTCAACGTTGTCAAAAGCCTTTGAAAAATCAACATAAAAGACATAACACCTCCCTTTCTTTCTGGATAAATATTTCGATATCAATGCCATTAAGTTGAATATATTGTCTATTGTTGAGTATCCCTTTTTAAATCCTGCTTGCTCCTCATAAAGTTTCCCTGTGGACTTAGCCCATGTAACCATTCTTGTATTTAAAATTTTCATAAAAAGCTTACTTATAACATTCAACAGAGATATTCCACGATAATTATTGGTATCATTTACATTGCCTTTTTTAAACAAAGGACATATGATTGCTGAACACCAAGCTTTTGGATATGCTCCTATCTCAAAAATCCTATTATATAAACTATGCAGCTTAGGCATCAACACCGCTTTACCGTTTTTAAAAAACTCTGCAGGAATACCATCAAGACCAGGAGCTTTCTTATTTGGCATGCTGCTGATTGCTTCATCAATCTCTTTTACAGATATAGATTGATTCATTACATTATTATCATTTTCATTTTCACAATCAGTACATTTATCATCATGTTCATTTACAACATTAGCAAATTCTGTATTACTAGTGTCTTCGTCTATGTACAATAATGAAGAGAAATAATCCCTCCATTCCTCTGGTTGTATATTTCCCGTACCAGTGGATCCACCTTTTCGTTTGATCTCTTTCCAAAATACATTTGGATCTGTAATTGTTGACAGTTTTTGAAAATGATTATTATGATACAGATTCCTTTTCTTTTCAAACTGGCTCTTAAACTCTTTTTTGGCATCTTTATAAAACTTTAAATCATCTTCACTCCCAGTATTTCTAAATCTATCCAGACACCTATACTTATTTAGCTTACACTGTTCTAGCTCTTCATCCCAAAATGGCACATCTTTCTTCTTTTCACCACTCCTTGCCCTCTTTGAACTTTTCATAGTCTCGGCTGCTTGCTGTATAGCATTTACCAATATTTCACCAGCATTATCTGTATTACCACGCTCTACTTGTTCATCAAATTCATCTAACATCCTTCTACAGTTTTCACCATTTAACTCTCTTAGAAAATCATACTTATTCTCATCTGTCCACAAATACCTGACCCAAGTCTTGTACTCTTTCTCTACCTGTGACTCACCATCACCAGATGATAAACTACATATCAGAGGAAAATGGTCTGATTTATCTATATTTGATATTTCAAAATTACTAACTATTTATTTGTGTTCAAAACTATAAACAAGAAGGTCATGTGACGTGCCTGTCTTCAGCTGATCTAGCCATTGAAACCCTTGAGTCCCAACCTGGCCTTGTTGTACCAAGAATTGTCCCTATGAAATTGTCGAAGCAAGTGACCTAGTTGTTGTAGAGAACTAGATATGTTGTAATTTTGTCGAAAAAAAACCAAAAAAAAAAAAAACCAAATAAATAAAAAAAATTTTTAAAAACCAGAAAAAAGCAGAAAAAACAAAAATAAAATGAGAAGACCAAAATTAAATCAAGCGTGACCACACTAACACACTCAGTATAGACGAACAACATACATACATGCCACGCTTAAAGTAAATCCGGTTGTGAGTTTAAGAGAAGTCGAAGTGTCAATTACTATTGCAATCCCGAATAACTTGCACTGCAATCAGTAGGGGGAAATGCATCAAACGACAAGTATTGAATTGAAAAATTTCGTTAAAAATCAGGGATCGGCAGCATCACCACTTAGTGACAAACTTTGTGTGATCTATTCACAAGGTACATCTTAATCAGTTTTCAGCATGAGCTGATTGGCAGTTTTGGAAGAGAAGACAAAAGTAGGAAACATGCACAC
Source organism: Hermodice carunculata (assembly GCA_964020975.1). Lineage (NCBI taxonomy): Eukaryota > Metazoa > Annelida > Polychaeta > Eunicida > Amphinomidae > Hermodice > Hermodice carunculata. Next base: position 19,009,015 of record OZ026627.1, read on the forward strand.
AAAACGTCAAAAATAAAATAACTGAATACTGCATCATTACCTGCTGTATAAAGTAGGATCTTAGGGTCACCATAGGTGTCACTAGGGAATTTCGAAGCAATTGGCCTAGTGACCTATGGAAAAACATATTAAAAGATTCTGCTAAAAATGTGGAAACAAGTATTAAAAAGTTCAAAATCTCGTAGCATAACAATTTGGACACATGCAGTAGAATCCTACCCAAGGTACCAAGTTTAAAGTGAATCTGGCTGATGGTTTAGGACACGAAATAAACATGTGAATTGTCATTGCTATCTCCATTGACTTGCATAGTAATCAATAAAAATACACACATCAACTGAGAAGTACCTGAATTGGAATACAAAGTTAAAAGTCGGGGTCTGCGGCATCTATACCCACTGAAAAACGTCTTTGACCGTTCCATGAGGTACCGAACTACCCGAGGTACATACACACTACGTTTGAAGTGCGTCTAGCTAGCAGGTTTGGAGATGAAGTCAATATGTGACTTACCATTGCAATCCCCGTTGACTTACGTAGGAACAAATAGGAATGGGTGCATTATCTGACAAGTATCAGCATTCAAAAATTCTATTAAAATCGGGGATCTAAAGCTATGTCCATTGACTTATTTACTGACAAATTGACACACATATATCATATTGACAAGGAACGGAATTTAACAATTTCTTAAAATTTGGGTTGCACAGCATGAACAACTTTGACCTTTCCACAACGTACATTTTCATCAATTTTTAGCTCAATCTGAGGGACTGTTATGGAGAAGAAGTAATTAAATAGTGAACATGCCAAGGTTGCGAGAAAAAAAGGAAAAACTGCATCGCCACCTGTTGATCTAATTAAGTCTATGGGATGTTGGCATATGTTGTCCCTGTGGAATTTCAAAGCAATATTCTGAGCAGCTTCACAGAAGATTTTACAAAGAAATGAAAAAAAAAAACCTCAGTAGAGACTTGAGCAAGGTATGCTCCCACCAAGTTCGATGTAAATTTGGCCGATGATTTAAGAGAAGATAAAAATGTGAATTGCCATTGCAATCCCCATTGCATTACATACTAAACAATAGGCATGCATGCATCAACTGACAAGTATCCAAATTTTTTTTAAAAATTGTTAAACTTCAGGGATCAGCAGCATCACCACCAAGTGACCAATGTTGTTTGATGCAGCTACAAGGTACATTTTCCATCAACTTTAAGCAAAATCGTAACGACTACTTTGGACAAGAAGTCGATAATAGCAAAAAAACAAAAACAAAAAGAGTGTTTCACAATGAATGAAAATTGCAGCAACATCACAAAACATAAGGTCAGGGATCCCCAGAAGTGATCCATATTATACATCTTCAAAGCAATTGGCCAAGAGTTTAATGGGGAATTTGTGGGTTTCCGAAAGAAAATAAAAATGTGCATATACCATTGCTGTCCCCATTGACTTACATAGTAATCATTAGGAATACACATCTCATACGACAATAACCGGATGGAAAAATTCTTTAAGTGTCAGGGATCGGCAGATCTCCACATGGTAAAAAAGTTTGTTTTACCCTTTCACCAAGTGCATTTCCCTTAGGTGTCAGCACAATCTGTGGAACGGTTTTGGAGAAAAGGACATACTAGTGAAAAAACGCACAATTTGTAAAAATAGACCACAAGGTTTCAGAATATAATATTTTGTTAAGATTTTACCACAAAAAAAAATAAAACGTCATTAAAAAAATCAAAAATCAATATAGCCTTTCACTGCACCCACTTCAAATAAATCTGGCCAAAGCTTTTGGATTCCCCTTTCATTTTTTCGCCCAGATTAAACTGTGTCACTTAGGATACTTTTGTAGGAGTTTTAATACTTCAATACTAACTCATTCGCTTTCTACGAGATGGGCTGCCACCATGGCCTATTTGGTTGAGGTGGATGGACAGTGTACAGAATTGGCGGATGACTGGTCCTCGCTGCCTGCCAAACGTATCTACATGTAGATGTAGACACAGACTCCAAGCGTGTTTACATTTACAGACAGAGATAAAAAAAATCAACACCTGCAAGTGAGATGTAAAAAGTCTGACAGGGCAGTATCATCTCTCAACAAGCTGCTAATATTAACGACTTCAAGCAGGTCATTATGTCATTCGGCTTTCATGTCTGCTTTTTGTTGAAGTGTTTCCTTTGTTTGCCTCTAAGTTTTTTCCTTGTTAGTTTTCGGGTCCCTAAAGGGTTTGGCTTTCTCATATGTTCATGGACGGTTTTGCCATTTTGCTGTAAATCTGTGCTCATTTTACAATTTACCTCGAGTTTATTACAAATTATTTTCTAATCAGATCAGTCAATATCATGAAAATGAGTAAGATGCTTTTTCCTTCCCCAAATTCTCAGCACTTACAATTGACTGAATTGATACTTCATACGAGCTTTTAATTTACACAAGCATTGGATGATTGTTCCCTCTAAAACGTGACGCTGAACTTCTGGTCAACATGGTATCAAAATATTGTACTACGGACCCTTTCAAACCAAATGTTCGACGCACAGTAAAACAATACTTCATGTCATGGTGTACTGACTAACAAACAACATAACATGCCACATGTATAAATATGAATAAGATAACACTGAATAAGGGACAGATTACCTGTCCACAAGCCAAAGAAAGCATGACAAGCCACAAAGAGCTTCTGTTTGGCTTGACAGCAAGGAGCACAATTACAGCTTATTTTGCGAGTTATCGCTGTGAAAACACCACATAAATCATATCACTCTTTTTTACGTTATGTGTTTGTCCCAATCTGTAGAAAGAGCTTGGGAAATGTTAAGTGTTCCTTGGTACATTTTGTCCCCCAATGACATGTTTCCGTGCGTGTGTTGTTCACAGTAACAGCAAGAGCCTGCTTGATTTCTTGAAATCTTGCTTATGCGGAATGGGTGTATATATCAGATTCATATTTCCATGAAAAACGTTAAGCAAGATTCCCTAAAAACAAAATATTTACTGATTCTTTCTATGAGCAAGGCTTTAACTGCTATATTTGCGAAGCAAGCTGTGAGTACAAGACTCATGCTCTTCATCCGCGTGTTGTATCATTTCAAGACATGAATTTGGAAATATGCTAAACGTCTTATAACTGATGTTCATGAAACTTTTGCGTAAACAATTTACAGAAAAAAATCATTATTCCTATAAATATTTATATTTTAGGCAGAATTCAAGTCTTAGTTTCATTTAAGTTCGATCATACTAATACCAATTATGAGTAGTCTAAACAGCAGATAGTATATGGATAATAAAGTGTATAAAACAATTTTATTCATTGGAGGAGAAAAAGTTTGTATCAGACTTTTCCAAAGACCCCACCCCCAACTTTAGTTCATTCGTGATAGAAAGACCTTGTGTCAAATATACCCATGGACTCGTGAAGTTTTCTTCATACGGGAAAAAGATTGGAGCATGCACTCCACTAGGCCCATTAAATCATGTATGTTTAGTTCATTTCCAGGTAACACGGAATGAATATAGCTATCAACTATCATGTATAAATTTTTTGATACGTGAGTGCTTGTGATTAAAATAAAGTGCTAATTTTACTAAAGCAGATAGAACTTGTTTTTATCATGAGAAAAGTCTGATACATTGCTGTTTGTTTGCCTTACCAGGGGGCAGCACGTGCAGATGCTGCAACTCAGGTGCCCTTGAAACCCATGCTAGTGACGCTCACACAGCATCCACTTGATACATCCTGCCATTAAACGCAAACAGTAATGAAACGCACAACTGGTCAACTAAGGCACAGTGACAAATCAGAAACATCAAGGCAATTTAGTACCGTTTGTCTTGCTAGATATCGGTAGTATCCTTTTTTGGTTATTAGTATGTTCACCTGATGTCGCTTTCAAATTCAGAACCAATACTTTTCTGCATTGTCCCCATCGTTCGTTGCATATTACACTCTTTTTAGTTATTAATATGTCCACCTGATATCACTTTTAAATTCAGAACCAATACCTTTCTGCACTGTCTAAGTTATCCGTTGCATACTAAACTCTTTTCGTACTGCCAGGAACATAAAAAGGCAGCAGCTTTATGAATTCGGGCCTTTTACAATGGAGTTGGGGTTCCGTCATGTTTATATGTTTTTTAATTCATCCTGGCAATGGGGGTCCTTTATATGTTTCTGTATTTTATTCTATGCACGATTATTGCAATACCAATTTCCTTAGGCCTGTAGCGGCGGCTGCGCATTGCGTCTTCATTCTTTGTTCACATTAGTGCATATTCAAGGGTTTATTTGTGGGTGCAGAAACTTAAATTTCAGCATATTCTACTTAGCTCTTCAGCATTAAACTAGAATCGCAAATATGCATCCGTTTCAATATCAACTAATTCCACAAAACGCGGCTTCTGACGGTTGTGCACGGTTTATGTTAACGTCGGTTTCTGTAACTATGATGTGTTTACGATATAAACACACGCATGCACGCACACACCTATTACGTATGTATATATCAGTGTTTAATTTAGATTTTGATTGATATAGTAAGCCTTAATATGTGTTTCATTTCATTATTAAATTGCAAATAGATATAACACCAGATTTTTTTTATTAAGTTGTGCCAGGTCTTTTCTCACTTTAGCATTAGTGAGTCATATTAGAAGACTATGTTAACATATTTTTCCCGGTGCGTTCGACATTCTCATCTTCGAGAGAGGTGCAGAAAACTTGTTGACAACGGAACACTATTATGACGGGTTTTCAGTCCTATTTTCGTTCCAGCAATTTAGTAAGACAGAATTAAAAGAAAGGGCCGAGCAGATGACATTGACATGCAGAGTTCATTGTCAACAGGTTTGCGCGGGTAAGTGTTGATAATTTATCTGGCGTTTCTTGATGATATAATATTCCCCGTGAACATTTTTATTTCAATGATAAATTATATTGCATCACAGATCAAAGTATGGTAGTTTTGATATTAGTCAAGATGTCACGATCAAATACGGTTTATGGTTTCAACCGATTTCAGCGTTAAGCCAGAAATAAAAATATATGTAGTTTCTGACAGTGATTTGTGCAACGTCTTCAAAAGTATGTATGTATGTATGTATGTATGTATGTATGTATGTATGTATGTATGCATGCATGTATGTATGTATGTATGTATGTATGTATGTATGTATGTATGTATGTATGTATGTATGTATGCATGCATGCATGTATGTATGTATGTATGTACACACGAATGCAATCATGCATGTATCATTATTTTGCCTTGAATTTCTCAATCATATATACGCCAATATGCTATATTTCTATTTCAGTAGTAATAGTTGGGCGTACAGGTGCGCAAACTTAGCCCAGATTTTCACTTCCGGCAGAAAGTACGAAAATTGCTATTTAAGGGATTTAGCATATGCTGAATCCAAAAGAATAGGGTGCCATTTTGACGGACGAAGGATTCCCTGAAAAAAAAGACGCTGAAAATGTGCTCGGTCATGAACAAAAAATCTTCTGATTTTGAAACACTCTTTTCAGTGAAATAAAATTTTGGTGTTATAAATCTATGAAAAAAATGTTTAAAACTGTCTCAAACTTCTCTGTCATCATTCCAACAAACAATAAAGCATGACATTAAAACGGGATTTATCCCCTCAATATCTCCCATTTCCAATATGGCTGCCCTACACAATAGAGTGTAGGGAAAGGGTTGTTGGGCTGAGCCATAAAAATTGAATTTATATCTCTGAAAATATTATATATATATATATATATATGGATTTGAAATGATTTCAGCTTCAAACGGATTGTGGTATTGTGAGAGGGCCACTTTCTTTTCCCAACATTAAAATTACAAATCAAATGTATCATATCAAACTTCTATCAAAATAGTTTTATGCCAAAAGTGAAACTTCGACTTTACTCTGCAGATGAAAAGACTCCTAAATTTTGGAGAAGTGCGTGATTGACAATCCATAATATTGCCTTGTTCTAAACATTTTCTTTTTTACACCGTTTATCCTTATATGCAAACGGCTACTTATATGTTAATACTTACATGAAAGATTTCAAATTGTACATGTATGGCAAAATCTTCTCTAATACATGCATTAGCTTACTTAAAATATTGCAAAATCAAAATTCCTCTTAATCCTTCCAAGGCAAAAAATATCTAACTATTACCTGAGCCTTCGCACACGTTGTCCAGCCAGCGTCATTCCCTGATCCGAACCCTGCCCCTCCAATTTTTGCAGTATGGTCCCAGTCAGTGATTCACTTCACTTTGTGTGTGCACAAAGATTTTGGTTAGGCAAGGTGCACCAACTGATCAAGTTAAACAATTTTGATGACAAAGACAGCATATCTTGCCAATGGTTAGCCTTTTTGGCTGATATGCACAATTTGTATCCCCGCCCATCTGCTATCATTAGACCGATCCCTTTGTTTCATGAAAATGCTCACTCACTGGCCATGGCAAAATATAGTATGGGTGTTGTTAAGCATACAACACAATAATGTCATATAAATAAAGGACAAGTTCCAATACTCACTGCACACCAACTTTTATGTGCTATTGCCAAAACATATAGAGTGGTCATGGCCCAATGTTTATGATGAGGATAAATATGTGGGAGGCATAGGTGCACTCCACATTGAGATGACAATGTTAAAGGTCATTGGCGATTGGCTCAAAGGGAGTGGTTGGACATTTTTGTTGACCACTGCAAAAATTAGCAATGAGGGTATAGCATATGCTTTGCGGAAAGGTTCCTATACATCTCAGGCACATTGGGCTCACCAAGTAACAGCTGCTGCACTTTTCATTCTCCAAAGTGAAGCATAAAAGGAAATTATTGGTGCACAATATAAAGTTTCCTTCTCCGAGTGGTGCAAGCACATGGGAGCCACCTGTCCTCAGTTTTATTGTTGGAACAAGACACTGCAGCTACACCTCCTGGTTTTTCAGTTTCTGAAATCCCACTTTGAAATAAATTGCCAAATGTATCTTAAAAATTCTGGCCAAAACTTTCCCTTGGATGTTCCCCTTGGATCATTCCCATTATGCTAGGTGGGTGTCTGTTCATGTACATAATTCGGTGCATCAGCACCCTGCTGTCTTTGTTGAATCCAGGAACCGAAATTTGTCACACGAAAAATGCGTTTTCTGCACTGGCTTATGATCAGATTCATGAATAATCAATGCCATGCTGAAAGGTGATGGAGTTGTTATTGCCATCACCTAGAATGAAGCAGCCTCAAAACACTGGATGGTAGCTGCTCCTGAGGCTGTATGAATCCTCACTGACAATGAAGCCAACCATTCACGAAAACAAAAAATAAAATCTGTTAAATGTTTCATTGCGTGATTTTTACCCTATCAAACACTCAATTAAGTGTATGAAAATACCAAATAATGTAATCATAGGTCTGAACATATTTTCTTGTCTTTAAAATCCTAAAAGAGATGTTTTGTGATAAAACAAATTTTATATTTAAATGATAAATTTCCTTTATACAAATGATTATACTCACATTTTGTCAATAGTAAATCACCTTTCTTTTCATGTGCTCTATCAAAGCAATTGGGAGATGACATAATTAGACGAGCGAGAGTAACCAGTTTCACTTGTATTGCATTCAATATATATATATATATATATATATATATATATATATATATATAGACGAGCGAGAGTAACCAGTTTCACTTGTATTGCATTCAATATATATATATATATATATATATATATATATATATATATGTTTTTCATTTCTGTTATGGGAATTTGCCTACTCTATATTAAAGGCTATGTTGATGTCTAGAATGTAAAAAATGCAGCATTAACCTCTACACCACCACTGCCAGCTGATCATGAGTGCAATGAAGGATCAAGAACACCAAGTTTCATCTTACAGCCATCAAGTTTTCGTTGTTATCGTTTCTGCAAAACCAGTTGGGATCGGTGCTTTTTGTAATCTTTATTGTATATGTTGTAGAACCAGGAATACTTGTCAATTTGATATTGATTTATGACCAATGAGTCAACCCCCATTTTCATGAAAGAAAAAACTGCATTTACCCCACAACTAACGACAATTGATTTAAAGGGGTACTGCGGTGATAATTTACAATTTTTGAGTTGTTTCATATAATAAATGTGAACCAATATCAGAAAATGCAAACTTTATTCCCAACTGGCTAAGCAGATATCAAGTTTTCTTAGATATGTAAATGAGGGGTTGTGATGTCATCTGGACTAACTGCTACAGCTAATGCAATGACAGTCGTATAAAACTTTGACAAAAACATGGAAACCTGACCAAGTACACATATTCCACTTTTACTATGGATGAATCAGTGTGTATAGATATAATCAAATTTACTAAACTGAGATATTTACTCATTTAATGAGGATTAATAAGGAAAGAAAAATGCAGAAATCAATATACACAAGCTAACAGCTCCTGAGGTTGTGTAATCAACTACTGAAGTAGGTGTCAACTAATATGCCACACTGATAAGATCAAAGGGGGTGATTAACACAGTACACAAGTCATTATGATATGCCTGCTAATGTTGTGTATCTCATCTTGGTGCCCCCTCAAGGTTTGTGTATTATATATGGAGGGTAGCCCAGGTGACATCACATCTGAGAACACCTACTGGAAATATAAAATAGCTCTAACTAAATAGCTGTTTGAGAAAAAATGTTGCAAATTTGTCACATGAACACCAAACATGACCATTAATGACTAAAAAAAGTGAAAACTTTCACTGCTGTTCCCCTTTAATCCGCGGTTGAACATTCACCAGAATGCTCCACTTTAACCCTCCCCCGTCTAAAGCTCTATCACAAAAAAAAAATAAAACTTCATTTCTGTGGTTCAGTAACTGGCCTGTATAATGCCTGGAAAGTAGACCCTTATTTAGTTAAAGCTTTTTCAAATGTCCCCGTATTGATGAGAATCTGTAAAATGAATATAAATTGAGCCATGACATTCACTCCAGACTGGAAAATATGTATATTTGCGAGAGTTTACTTGGTCAACAACCCAACCAATGGGAGAGGATCCCTTGCTCAGTTACAAACAGCTTCGACACAAGGGGCAACAGGGAGCATATTTATCCTATTTTTATTTTGGCTTCACTTTCTCCTATTGTATTTGTGTATTTTTGTCCAGAACGACTTTGTAGTTGTCATTACCTTATTTCGCAGTCCGAAGTCTTTACTCTCCATAAGCTAGCATGTCACTGTATAGCCTATATACATCGGGAAGCAGTTTGGTCCATTTTGCATCTGTTCTTGTGTACAATTCTGACATAGGGTGTGTTAGCCCAAATAAATTAAAGGGGTTTTAGCAGGTAACTACTCAGAACATGTTTGGGAGCCTATACCCGTACATGTCTCTCTGGGTAGCGGCTTCTGGTCTAAGCTAAATATTCAGCAAAGACAACCCACATAATGATGAATAAATATGAAGGTGGTAAATAGTGATTTAGCTAAGTACGTAATGTTTTGCTTATAAATGCAGAGTTTTGTTATGAAAGAAGAATACCTGTCAAACAAAACATAATTACTAAATTTGTATAGTACAGGCGTAGAGAAAAACAATTTGACCTACCGCTGAACCAGTATGCACCCTTTCCAGCTGAATAGCTTATCCTAGTTAAACTACCTGCCAGTGTATAACTGATCATGAAGTAGAAAAAAACTTTGGCATTATACTCAGTCCCAATGATTGTAAAATAAACAGTCACAGCTAGTACACCTGCACAAACCAACGGAAATCATAACACGTACTGCAACATTGGATATCCTGCACCAGAAATGTAAAACAAACCCCATGATGACACCTACTTCTCACTTTGAAAGTCTCCAAACAATTAAGCTCTATTTTTTGCAACTGTTAGTCGATGTTTGAACGTAATGTGTCAGGATTGTGACATTTTGAGTAATTTTCTTTAATATTGAGTAAATGTGCATTTAGGCAAGTGAAAAAAGAATGAAAGTCGTCAGCATTTATGTCAAAAAATGTTATCACGACATATTTTTTTCGTAACACGATTTAAGTACAATTAGGTTAGGAAAACCTGCAAATAATGTAACAAATCAGCCATAAAATGAACCATATGTGCGTGGATTTTCACATAACAGCTATTTTCTGTGTTCTCGGATCAGTGCGGAGCATCCTTGTGGCAGCACAATAAAACAGCTGGGAGTCTTAGAGAAGAATTAGTTTACACAAGTTGGTTAATTGATGATTTTTATATCGGAGTACTGGCCCTGAGTATTGTACTCTTTTAGAGATGACATAATTTAGATCTCGCTTTTAGTCACTTGCTAACTCTGGTAAGTTAAGTTTCCGTTCACCTAATCGGAGGTACATAAGAATTATTTTCGTTTGGTGTCGATAAACGAAACAGAATATTTGCAGCTATAAATACCCATACTAATTCCATTCAGCGTCACTTACACCAGAATACAAGTACTTCATGTCTTAGACGTGCAAAGTAATGTGTGTGTTTTTGTTTTAATCTACATCACATGAGAACTATTTTTGCATTTATAAACAAATTCAATATTTCGCGGAAAAACCATCGTTGTACTTGTAGCGAAAGGAATATATGACCGTTTTAATCACCCATACCGGTGCAAGAATTGGTGCTGTTTTCGTTTAAGAACCCAGATCCGGTGCATGCTTTACCACAACTTGGGGATTTAGTGGAAGGCTCTCCATATACGGGAGTGTGATTACAACTGGTGAGAGGCATTTTTCATGACCTCGCTGGTAGCAACGTTTTGAAAGTAAAATTGCCAGTTGTCGTGACACTCCTTCAACCATAATAGAAAGGACGTTCAATTCTTATATTTCCATTAAAACTTATTTTGATATTAAGCAAGCGAGATACAAATCACCCAAAATTTCGGCTAAAAAATGTTTTTTGATCTTTGTATGGATGAATATCTTGTGTATCTGTCATGTTAAAATCAAATTTCTGCCGAAATTGCAAAACAGAGAAAAATGGGGGTTTTAGTAGAGGTTCTTGCTGAGCGTTGACAGTGACGCCGTGTTTATTGTTGGTGTGAAGGGCATGGGCTTTAGAAAGTGGTCACATGAACAGCTCGTTTAAAAATAGCCATCTCTGTGTCCGTTGTATCTGATGATGCTGATGCATTAACTCCGTTGTTCCCAAACCATATGGACATACATTTATGCATTAGGTAGTTCTTGTTATATGTACTCTGTTGTTTTCTTGGTGCTATCTTGAGTTTTTTACTTTTAATCCCAAGAAAAGTGTTGAAGACAGGCCGTACAGTCAGCCGAATTCATGATATGACTGCACGTCCTAATTCGACTTCAAAGGCATTGCTGTTTCAACGCTGTCTTTCATTGCCGACGTGGTAGCAATTGTTTTTTCACCCAAAGAAACAAATAGTTCTAATCACATTTAATAATTCACCGACAAGGTCTCTTTACATTTAAATTCAATAGAAAAATAAAGCCTTCGTGTTAATTGTAACTGAAGTTCTTGTGAGCTCAAAACCAGCACTTGCGACTTGGTCATTGCATTGGTGGTCTTATCTTAGGACGTTCGCCAGGAGTTGTATCACTAAATAAGCACAATCAATCTCAAAATGCTTCAAGTTAGGAAAGAAAAATCTGCGATGCGGCCAGCAGCAGATGCTATGACACAAGAAAAGATTCTGGTGAACAGAATGACTAAGCGTGGGTATGTACAATTCAGATATTATGGTACGGTCCGACCCGCTGACCCGGTCCCAAAATCTTATCAATTAGCCTCACCAATCGGGTGGCAATTTGATCAAATATACATTGTAATTCGATATCGTTGTAATTTTGTGGATAAATAAATGTACAGCTTACCTATGCCAACAAAATATCCCATTTAATTCGGTGCTTTGAAAGTACTATATATAGGTCGTAGGAGTCTACCTAATGAAACGTAACCATGTTGAACAGTATACTTACGTTGAGCCTAAGCATAGAGGCCTGCAGTCCAGTTGTATAGAAATTATTTCCAATTACTGAATAACTCTTTTGGTCATTTGTTATTGCTTCAGCGCCCTTGGTGGTACTCTGAGCTAAGCCCTTGCCTTTTCGCTGGGTCCATCGGACATTTTCCAATTTTCATTTTTTTTCTCCCCATTGTGACTGTCAATTTGTCTTGTACGTGTACTTTCGTTTGCATCCAATACTCATCTGTCATATGCTCACATATAAAACACTTGCCATGCTTTGAAGATAAGTTGTAATTTTTTTCACAAAGCCTTCAAAACTACGGCAAGCAAGCTGTGATATCGATGCTATTGAAATGTACCGCGCAGAGCAGAGGCCACACGACTCTGATTGGCATTTCCCGTCACCGCGATTGGCCGATCAAAATGAAGCGTAGCAAAGCGGCACGCCAGACAGGGAAACCGGGTTCTGTGATCTAATCGCAAACAGCAAATAAAAAAAATGCAATTGAGCTCTTCTGAAGTAAACAACACGAGTGACAATTATCATGTTTATTCAAAGACACTCTGAACTCTTACTATGAAAAAATCCATGAGTTTTTGAGTAAAATTGCGTGGTTATTGCTCTCAGACCTGGTTCAAAGATGACGAGTGAACCTTTGGTTTCTGTTCCTCAACAACGATGGAAGGCCGTCTACTCGGACTCGCTTATTTTATTTCGCAAACACTTACCGGCCGATTTCCTTTAAATAAACGGGGTTGGAAAGGTAATTGTGAGGAGTTCAAACGTGTTCTTTTATTTTTTTCTGCGCCTACTACTTATGTCTGGGTGCCAACCCAGACATTTTATTTTTCCAAGAAATCTTTGTTTCTTTCCTTCTTTCTTCCGTTCTTTATCTCTTTCTTCTTTACGACCAGATTTGTTCGGAGTTTTTCTTTCGGTTCGTACTATTCCAAAAATCACCAAACTTGCCATGGTGACTGACCTACCAGTGAAACTAGGCACCTGACTTGGAACAGTAATTATGTTTAAAGTTATTCAAATTAGGGGCACTTAAAATTTTAAAAGCTCCATATCTTCCAAACTATTGCAGATAAACACAAATTTCTAACTTACACTTGTAGATTTGAGACATCTGTCAATGAACACTGAACAAAAGTTCTAGAAGTGCAACTAAATGTGGCAAGTTTGAAGCTTTTTTGCCATGTTAACTGCCTGAATATATTCTTGTGGAAGGGGAAAAGGGGGCCACAATGTGTTAAATATAAAATTATTTGTTACACTGACACAAAATAATTTAGACTGTAATCATGAATTATATATGATACCAAGTCATAGTCACATGTTGAAGTATTTAATGGAACAATCAACACTCAATACTTTTTGTGTAGAAAAGCTCATAATCACCATGCAAACCCTGTTAAGGGAAATGCATGTTTGGATCCAGTATGGCTACAATATAGTTCTGCTCACTGCTGATTGGCTGAAGATCACGTTTTAGACAGGGCCACTGAATATGCATGCCTGCCTGTATACAGTGCTCTTATCTGAACCCCATGGGGTCTCTCTCAGCACTGGACATGCTTGTATGTTTGAACAGCTGTGTGTGTGTGTGTTGGAAGATGGGAGGTAGGTTGGTCTCAGTAGAACTATCAGGTCATTGTTGTATGTGGCTGGTGGGTCAGGGCCCCTGTCCAATTGTCAAGGGCCCTGGGTCTGCTAAACAGGCAACAATAGCATCGCCTTGAACAAGGACCCACATGTGGTGAATTATTCTGCTATACAAATTTGAATGAGGTGATGACTGGACTCTCTTTCTCCCTCTCCCTATCCCTCCCCCTCTTTATATCTTGGTGCCATCCCAGACATACTGTTTTTTCATTTTTTTCCTTCTTTCATTTCTTTCTTTCTTTCTTCCTTCTTCTTATTTCCACCACATAATTTGTCCATAGCTTTTCTCTGACACCGTGCAAGCTACAATGTTTAAACTTGATATGGTAACAGAGCTAGTAAAGAAGTTGACTATCTGATGTGGAATAATCGACATGTCTAAAATTATGCAAATTAGGGCCTTTCTAAAATTTTTAGGCTGCATATCTTCCGAACTACTGCAGATAGACACAAAAGTTTAATGGGCACATCTAGGTTTGTGACACCTGCCAATATAATAGACAGTAAATGAAAAAAAAAAAAAACATTACAGATAGAGATGAAATTCTAACTTCAATTGATGAATTTGTGGCAGAGCCACATCCAATGAACCATGAACCAAAGAAATAGTATTTTCAATTTATTCAAATTAGGTGGACATGCAAAATTTTAAATCTTGAATAGCTTCTAAACTATTTAAGATAGAGGTGCCATTTCATATATATATATATATATATATATATATATATATATATATATATATATATATATATATATATATATATATATATATATATATATATATATATATATATATATATATATACATTACACAAGATCCTGGGGTTTTTTTTTAATACTTTTACTTGCCTAGCCATGTTCATTTAAATAAATGTTTGAATTGTTCCAACCAAAATGATAGACCAAGCTTAAAAATCAAGCTCCAGACATGTCACTGACGTGGAGACTTTAATATTAATGAAATTACCTGAAATGTGTACAGTTCCTCTTGTTTTATCAATTTGAGCTGTTTTGACAAACTGGAGTTTTTTCAGTTAAGTTTAAAATAAAAGGGCTGAATTCAGGTAAAATCATTAAAAGTGACCCCCTGGAGTTCAAAGTAACAACATAAGACAAACAAATAATTTTAATTTTCTTAATTCACATTACATGCACGGAATCCCCTACAAGGAAAAACAAAAACAAAACATTGTCATCTTACTTGATATAAATATGCAAGCTAGTGGACTTCTGGACTTGTCACATTAACGAAAATGGTTAAAATCAGAGTGTACAACCCCGTCGGGAAAATAAAACCTCACTCCTAGACGCATCTATCAAGTTGTAAGTAAGGGTGACTTGGTCTTCTCACTGCCCAACAGTCCAAGCTATGTGTAATTATGTATACTATTTATTGTATGTTTGAAATCAAAGTCCACCCCTCACCCCCCCCCCCCCACCACCTGAAAAAACAAAACAAAACTACATTTTCCCATTTCAGGCAGGCGACTGGTGCCAAAGGTTGCAGGTTCGAGTCCCGCTCGTTCCGAACATAAAATTTAAAGTTCTAAGTTCTAAGTCACTTGGTATGTAGTGAGACATAAAAGAAGACATACAGGTTCACCTTTGTGACCTAACCATCTGAAAAATGGCAGGGACAATAAAGTCTACATAAAAACACTGCGACTTTTTCACCATGTTCTTACAAGATCGTCATCTCGTTATTCGTTGCACTTATACGTTCCTTTCTGTGTGTAGAATAAAGTCCCAATAGTGTTTTCCATTGAGGAGCGTTTGACCATGTACGTGGAAGAAATAAGGATTTGTCTCTTTGAGTTTAATGCAATTGTCTTCCCAAGTGCAACAGAATAATATATCTGTACAGGCTTGCGCACATGCCAATTTTCTCCTAACCATGTTTATACTGTATTTTAAACAATACTTATTTCAATATGTATCCTTGATCAAATATCATCTAGTCTCTTTTTGGTTGAGCTCTAGATCATATGAAACCACTTTTTTCAGTGTTGAACCTGATGTACCCCTACTATCACCCATACTCAGATATGCCTGACAAATAACAGTATACAGTTGAACCGTGCTTATGTACAACTGCAAATTATGTTGAATTCATAAACAATAACAAATCGGACATTAACATGTCTAGTCATGTGACGGATATTTTGGTTAACTGCTGATATATATATATATATATATATATATATATATATATATATATATATATGTCTGAATTTTATTTGGCCTTTTCTCTCTGTTCTATTAGTTTCGTTTTTATGGCATAATTATCAACCTGAAACATCACGAAGGTAAGAATGTCGCCGTGCAAGTTTTCACCTTCCTGTCACCCTTCCCTTAATATATGTATGAAACAAAGCGAGTGGAAAACATGTTTATACCCATTTTAGTGTTGTTGAATGAATGATTTTGGCAGCAGACCGGAAGATCACAGAGGCACATCGGGTTCGACTGCAAGATATTCAAAATTTGACCTATGTCACGCCCGTCCATATCATCAATGCCCAGAAACGTGGCAAATCTCAAGGAATTGAAAATGTGTTTTGATGTTGCCTTCATAATTAAACAAGTGTAAACGTGAGAGGCAGGCGGACGATCATCGAGTGGCAAATAAACTATATCTGCTTTGGATAGAATGTCCGTATTAATGTTAAGAACAACATTTAATGGACTAGAATAGAAAATTTGCTTCAAAGCGAATCTTCTGTGAGACTAAAAAGAAAACATGTTGCCTTCTACATTCAAATTGAAATTGGGAAATCTACATGAGAGATAGCGTAAACAGGAAACCCCACAAAAAGATTATTGTCAAAATAAGACTCAAGACAAGAAAAAAAAATCTGCGTGTATAAGGGAAATGTCAGAGAGAAAGAACCCATTCTTTATAAAACAGACTATCAAGTGTCAGCAAACAAACAAGATTTGATCAAGTAGTAAGAAACTCTAGCTTGTTCTGGCACATTTTCTATAGCACCTTTAATTCATTTTTGGATCACTGTTGACAATACTGTATAGACTGATGACAAAATGGTCAATATATGGTCGTATGAAAATATTACATCTGACGTGAAGGTAAACAACAAATCCTAGTGATGTACATATAAATGAAATTGACTACTGATTACTTATCAAAGCCTGCTGTATGTTTGACCTACACAAATACATCCTTGGATGTACATGTACAAGTCTGCTATTTTTGCTCCCAATTTGCATTATTTCAACTTCACTGAAAAAAAAAGAAATATAGATGGAAAGAGCCAATGGGCTAGCGACAAAGTAAGAAAGAAAGAGAGAGAGAGACAAAGAAAGAAAGAAAGAAAGAATGACACAGATATACATATCCAATGTTGTCGATCTGTCTAGTTGTTGTACCCAGTGGACACTGCAGTGAGAAATAAAATTCTGTTTCGGAACGAAATCATTTAGAGAACTTGTACACACAAACTGGCAAGCCTACATAAAACAGGCAGTTAATGAAAAAATCTAGGCTTAGGCTACACAGTAGGCGGAGATGTAGATTGATATGTTCTGTAGCCCTATATGTACTCACCTCTCTATAACGTATGAAAATACTAGTTGCCATGTTCTAAAACGCAGCAAAACTAACGACTCTTACGCGGCTGCCATTGTCTCTAAGTAAAAACTTATTGCAGCGAAAACTATCTTAACCAACTTCCACCAGGTTTATTGGGCTTAAAGGTACATGTTACCAGAGCTACTGTACTATATTTCACCCGGCATTTATTTTATAATTTTACGTATCCTAACACATCCTTCACGTCCTTTTACATATAATTATATTACTATCAAAAATTTATTTTTGTACTTGTAGTTTATGCATACTCGAGCAATATGAGATATCACGATGCTTATAATGTGGCCATTGACTATGAGGACTTAAAAGGTGTAGGTGCGCTATGTTATTAGTTCACCTATACCTAGTTGAAGCGACATCCTTTATTTATCACACAAATCAATTGTCTGCTTGAAATCTTATTTATATTTCTTCGGTGAATTGGCTTCCTGGAGGTTATATCAATAACGCTAAGGATTACAAATAAAGATTACTTGACCTATTATGAACCTTCATGAGGTCACAAATGTATTTTATGAAAAACGCTACTGTGTGGTAATATAATATTGGTACCGCTACATAATATTTATTTGTCTTACAGACAGTGAAGAGGACTTGCAGATTGCAGAAAACCTAACTGTATGTGATCATGTATCGAATGGCTTTGACTGGTCGTCAAAAGGGAAACCGTGATCACAATAGAAAAACAGTATCATTTTTAATAATTATATGCCGAAAAAAAACCCAACTCAATGGTACATTACACTGTCTAGATAAAGATAAAATTAAAATGAAATATGCAGATGCAATTTGGTCTGGTCATAATAATTGCAGAAATACATTCTCTTTTAATAGATGTTGGCTAAATAATGCACGTTTCAAACGTTGTCTTGTGTTTTATCCCTTTCAGCGACAATGCTGCTGCCCTGGCAAATCATGAGTGGAGGCATCGTGCAAGTATGAAACTCAGTTTTGGTTCCAGAGAGGATCCATATTTGTTTTACAGATGAATTAAAGTGAAACCGCCACCTGCGCCAATTTGAATCCATTCTATTCCCGACTAGTTTATGCTATTTTACACATATAAGCAAAAGTATTGGAGTTTGCAAATTGGGAATTGCTGACATAAGATGGAACAGAGCCTGATTGGTTCGTTTGGAGTTGATGTCATATTTTTATATATTGTCAGGTGCAAGTTTGCAAGGCAGTGTTTGCTTCGTTGGTCCCGTGTGACAGGTATCCAGTAATATTCCAAACCTATATTTCTAATTGACAAGTACATATTCATTGTCGGTATTTTTCCTTA
Source organism: Hermodice carunculata (assembly GCA_964020975.1). NCBI lineage: Eukaryota > Metazoa > Annelida > Polychaeta > Eunicida > Amphinomidae > Hermodice > Hermodice carunculata. The sequence continues at coordinate 19,027,568 of OZ026627.1, forward strand.
AACCCTTAGACTTGAGAGACTGCGATGGATTAAAATAGACAAAGTTGCTACCAAGCAGGTGATCACCGATGACCATCCGAGCAGTGTATAATTCAAAAATAAAAAGCATGCATTACCATCATAAAGTGAAACGTGTACGCCCAAAAACTCGGGTTGAAATCAACAGCAATAAATCATTTTGCGTTTTCATTGTCAAGGTTCAAAGTATGCCGGTGGATATAATAGTGCCCGATTGCTCCAGAATTTCAATTCGACGACAATAGTTATGGCTTAGTGTAACAGGAAATGGCTGTGCCCCCACAGCATTTCAATTACTCTAATGTGTGACTATGAGCAGTCAAATAATAAGCTTGAGCATTGTTGCTGACTTTTTTTAAATGCACGTTGCATCGTTAAATTCTTAAAGATTTAACAAAATATAGAAGAAAGTTATTCAAATGGACTTTCAATTTGTGTCAAAAGGAGTAAACATTCCATGTGTTGTTACAGAGAGCACTCCGTCGTGTGACGTCATTTAACAAACTCCTTAAGGCAAATTAATTTTAATGAAAATGTTTTCTATAGCATTAAAACGTTATTACATATGTTGCGTATTACCTTTAGTCCTGTACAAATCTCATGCACCCTAACTAATGGAATTGAACAACATTTAAAACCTTTTAGGAGTACGCGCTTTGGACATTTTGTAGCTAAATATTCCAGCTTAATATATTGAGAATGTAATACCAAAACATTTTAGAGAAGAGTGCTTGAACTATTTGACAGTGCTTGGCACTGTAGGTGTAGTAGATCTTTATGTCCACAATTGTAATCTGCATATTGTTCGCTCTTCTTCACTCTTGCTCAGATACTGGTTACAGACCACAGTTGTGGTTGGCTGGTTGGGCATCCCAACGGAGATAGTCCGTAATTGTGAAAATACTGTGTTTTCAGCATGCTGTACCTTCTGTTTAAATAAAGTTAGCTAGGTCAGGTTTGCTGCATTGCAGAGTTGCTTCATTGGTTGTCATACAGGTGCACTGTCTTCCAGGCCAGGTGGGAACTTTATGGTGGGGAAGGACAATGATGTGACCCTGGCAAGAGCACAGTTCATACACCTGCATAAAGCTGACATCCAGGTGTTGTTTCGTATTTCAATTATCACAAATAAACGAGCTGGGAATTATAGGACAAAAATCGGTCCATAGTTTTCTGACATTTTAATCTGTTAAATGCCGTTCATGGAATTTTAAAATATCAAAATGCTGATTTTTTAGACTGAAAAATGCTAATATGAAAAATAGAAGTATTTATAACTGTGGTCTGTGGCCTTCTGACATTAAGATTTCAATGCTCTTACTGCGATGTTTGATCTCAATCAACACTGCTCAAAAACACCAATTTAAGACCAACAAGATAAATGAACCAGACTAACTGGTCCTTTCATAACTTTCCTGACTAATGTCTTTCACATTTGCCAACACATAAAGTATCAAAGAGACTGGTGAAAGTCCATATGCTTTATTTGTTTGGGAGTTTTGAAACATTATGAAGAGGAAGGATATATCAATACGCTGACTTTCACGTCAAAACGCAAGTTGCACCAAGCCCAAAACCAACACAATTGTCTGACCACAATGTAAACAAGGTGACAAGAAATGCAAAAGGACAAAACAGAATTTTTAATATAAATTGTGATAAGGGTCACCAAGATATTTTATGCGTACGAATACTAAAAGTTATACACAATATTTTGTGAAAGCTACGGAATTGGTTCCCATACCTTACACCTTTCTGTTTAAACACCTCCAGGGAAGAAACTATTTTACAAAATGATGGCATAAATGTAACAAAATTGCAGACTGATGGCCGTTGGTTTTGATATTCAGTCCATTTATGCACATACTAAAAGGCCATGTGACTGCTATTATTATTGTTATTGGGGGGTGGGAGGGGGCGGGGGCAAACGGCAGACCAGACAGTTCACCAAGAAAAAATGGTGATTTCTGACGGATCGTTTGCTGAGCAGTCCGATTCATTTCTGAAACAAAAAATGGATACACAGATTCCCCTCAAAGATCAAGTCTTTTTAGCGCCAACCAACGATTTCCTATGACTACAAGACATGTCAAAAAAAAGTCGTAACATTGTATTTTGCAAACGAAGTAGGCGACACGTGCACGCTTTCCTTGATTGTAGCAGAGTAACTCTGTTTGCTATACATACGACTGTAAGCAATCTTCACGTACAAATAATGTCTAATATTTGTAATACTTTGTCACATAAATTTGGACATGCCCATTATTTTGACCTGTGAGAATTTTTCTGCACAGGTATGGGACCATTAAAATATGGACCTGATTTGTTTACATATTTTTTGTAGTCAACCACCAGATTATTGAAATTTAGTAGCCAAATATTAGACGCAAGTGAACCTCTTTATATTCCCACTTATCTTCTTATTTGCCTTGACGCAAAAATTCAGGTAAGACCAAGAAGTCCAAATTATTTACAATGGAAAAATTTCAAATATAGTTATAATCTTTAACTTCATTTTTTCGGTGCCAACTGCGATCAGGGTCGAACTACTTGGAACGAACTGCTCTAATTTATAACAAAGGTGCTAAATTCACGTTCGTTGTAAAACACCGTTAATTGAAACACCAGCATGCCTGAAGTTGCATAGAATATAATGGTCCAGGTCAACGGCAGCCCTCGGCGTGCCTTTGGCGCACTGCGTCCAAAGCGCGCGGAGGATATCTGTTGACTCAGTCCAAAATTTTGCACTGAAAGAGTTAAAAAAATGGAAAAGTGTTGTGATATTCGTCAAATATTTAGTTTTGGTTGGTTTCTGTGTCCTATACGTTTCGTTGGTTGTGTTATGTACTTTTATTAGTTGCTTTTCTGAGAGATAAGTTTGGTCTTGGATATCAAAGGCCGAGATGCTCCCTGTTATTCTATCCACCTACCACCAGTTAATACACTAAAAACTGTTTCCGATTTTATGTTCAGAACATACTGAATTCTCCACTGTATTTGGGATAAAATTTATAGATGTCAGTTATCATTGTCCTGTTTGCAAGTCTGTCCTGAAGAAAACGATAATTTTTATTGAACGTGCACAATGCTTGCACTATTTGGCAGAGATGGACCTTCATGCATTGCTAACCTTCAGAGATGGACCATCATGCATCGTAAAAACTTCAGAAATGGATCATCATGCATTAGAGATGGACCATCAAATATTGCTAGCCTTCAAAGAAGCACCGAGTTACTGGCATCAGCACATCTCACAATCCTCGAAACAAAATTGCATACCCTAAATGACAGCCAGGCGCGGAGCCAAAGGATCACAAAGACAAAACTCTCTCCATTGAATCTTTTTTTTTTTTTTTTTTTTTTTTTACCTTTTTTTTTTTTTTAGGATTGGGCATTCGGTATGGTGAAAATGTGCGTTTCCCATTTTCTGATAGGTGGTTGGTGCCAAAGGTTGCTGGTTTGAGATGCGGTTGTTTTAGGCCACCATGGAGCCTCCTCAGTCCCCTTCCAGATTACAGGAAGTGGATATCGTGAAGACCGGCTTCAAGAAAAATCCATCCAAATTTGGAGAAGTAAACAGTTTAAAAACAGACACATTTTCATACGAAAAAGACTTTCTAGGCCAATTAATTCTAAGGGCCCCAAAAGGTACTCCTGCCCAATTTGAAGGCATGGACGCTATACCAGTTAAATTGTCTGGGGCCAAATGGACACTTCTGGTGGGCAATTGCGGCAAGCGGCCGCGACAGTTGTTTGGTAGCTGCGGAAGCAGTTTTAGGGGGGAGAGAAAAGGTGGCACTCTCGCCGCTTGACACCAAAGACCCGCCCACGCCATTGAATGCTGTCCTTAACCGCCAAAGTCTTTCTCGTTTGGTTCTGACTCGGCATATGATCGCTGATTACTACTGATTACCATATGTGTCCAACTGCTTCACACATTTACGTCCATCGCGTTTATTACATTCTAACACATTATACAATACCGGAGTTATTATATTTCACGAAGGAATAGTGTTGGGTTGCATCAAAACATTTTGCCTCGAAATGTACATTATTACAAAATAACGCAGGAATTATAGTTCAAGCTGTTACAATCTACAATCCCATGCACTCTGCCTTGATCTAATATGATATCTGGGAAAAAACGATCGGTAGTTCCCATAAAGTTCAAGTGCCATTTATTTTTATTTTCCGAACAAGATATTTTCTACTGTATTGGCGGTAGTTAGCCTGGCACACAAAATCTAATCCTTCCAAGTAATTTCTGATCATGCTCTTTTTTGTTGAAAGTCAAAAAACAGAAATTCTTTTCCTAGCTCCATGAAGAGAAGAGAATACACGGCAATGAAATTGTGAACTATACTTGGGGTAATTCAGCATACGGATTATATATATATATATATATATATATATATATATATATATATATATATATATATATATATATATATATATATATATGTATGTATGTATGTATGTATATGGGGGGGCGGGTGGGTGGGTGTGGTTGTCTTAGTGGCTGTCTGATTATTAACTTTAAAACAATATACGCAGCGTTCATGATTTTGTTCACGTTTATTTACCATGCAACATTCATAGACGTAGAGTAGGTTGCTATTATGAAGGATTGTCAAGCAGTCTCCAAGTACACGTCATACTGTTGTAATTCGTTTGTTATAAGTATGTATTGTTGTATTATATATACCCAAAGTTACATATTTTATTTTGATGTCTCTGTGAAAGCCTTTCCACAGCTTCCAAAAACCTTTCAATGAATGCAATAATTTGCACTTCATATAGTGTGCACACAAACACTCTGTGCCTCTTTGTTCAGCTCATCAATTTTATCACAGATACACATGTATTTATAGGTGCAGAGCAATAGATTAAAACCTGAATTCACAGAAAGCCTTTCTTTAATATATCATAACATAAAACTAGCCTCTGCCCAACGGAAAACACAATTGGGTACCTTAACAGTAAAAAAATATAGTAACATCTTCAAAATCCGTCTCTTTGTTACTCCTGTTCAAAATCAAAAAAGTGAATAAAGGAAAAACAGCTGGGATGAACTGCCCTCCTGGGAGGAGATGGGGACATCTTCTCTGAGAAAATGTTTCATTAAAGGTTTTCATGGGGTGCCCCGGAGCAATCTCGGCATACATTTATATACTTATACCTTATATGTCTACCTGGGTTTGTATATACATTTCATAATTAATGCATGTGAGGTGGTAAACAACAGAGATACATTTATGGCACAATCTTGTTAAATTTTGCACGCCAGACTAGTTTGACTCGGTGATATCTCTATCGCCGATTGGTACTGCACGTGAGTCCGTCATAACTGGGGAAATTCCTGAATTTTCCATAGATTCTGTGGAACATCACGAAGGTGTACACTTTGTAAATGCACATTACGACCAAATAAAGAGGCATGGGGGGCAAGGTCCCTTGCATGTTTGTTTATGGCAAATTGTATAATTTTGCATAAAGACAATCGTAGAAACCTACACATCCTACAAATAATAACTTTTCAAATATTAGGAGTTGGTATGTGTTCCGTTTTTAAGTGTTTGGGAAGTGCTTTACAGTAGGTCCTTTTAAAAATAATTTCTGATAACTGTTGCATTTCACTCTAAAAATTAAGATACAATTAGTAACAACTTAATTGTTGTTAAACAATTTATCTCATATATTGCTTCCATTTTCGTGTTTTTCAAAGGGCCTTAACTGTAGTTTTAGGAAACAGTTTTCCCGATTTATGTCCCATTGTACTCTAAATTTAAGTGAAATCAGTTTAAAGTTCAACGTAGTTGAACAGTCTACATTTTTCATTGCCTCTCACAGTAAATTACTAATATAAAGTTTGAATTCATGACAGCTCAAACGTAAACACGCGTTAATTTTTCACAACATGATCGATGGACATATCCCCTGCAGCAGGGGTATACATTGATGTTGCCTTGACCAGTATCAAACTAGGCTACGTCAGCCCTGAAAGTAAAAATTATCAACCGGGTATCAAGAGTGCCGATCATCATTGTATATATGTCATGGAAGTGCATTGTACATTTAAAAGGAAGATTCTCATTTTTGCCCACGACAAAACACATCTTATTGAAAATATATATCCATGCAGAAAAATTCTTGGCACATGAAGTTCACGTTTTATTGTGTTATGGTAGGCGACGCATGCGCCAGCGCAGTAAAGAAGCTGTGGTCAATCAAATACAATGAGGCGATCAACATAATCCCACGAGATGCGTAACATTTTATCGCTTTATGTTTTAATATATAGTTACCGTAGCTTGTTACTTGTGATGTACTGCTGGCAATTTTTTGCATGTAATAAGTTTTTATATCCATTCAGATTATAAATGCTCCTCATTAGGTAAGCTTCCCTATTTCCATCATGACAATGTGCGTAGAAATCACTAGTCAACATACTCCAAAATTACGATGGCACCATGTAAAATGTTCGGTCCGAGTACTTGGCAAATTTTGTGAGCTGCCAAGTATTGCTTAGACACCTAACTTTATGGTTTGGTTGCACTACATAATATGTTGCCCTGAGTCGTGATTTTACTGCCTTAAAGTTATGGATTCTGGAACCAGATTGCAGAGGGGGCTGCCAATAAACTGAAAAGTGCAGATGAGCAGCACTACCACATGGACAATCAATTTGTCATGGGCAGAAAGTCTTTATCCGCCATGTGAGTAACTCAGTGCAACAGCGAAAGGTAATGATATTATCAGTAGAGGTAATGATGTTACCAGTATTACACCAAAGCCCATTTAAGTTCTTGCACTCATGGACACAGCAAAAAAGTCCTAGAGGCTGGTCATATAGGTCCTAAACGTAGGCAAAGCTATAAAACATTTAGCATGCACAAATCTGAATACGCTTGCAGCATGTCACCTAAAAGTTACTGGCACGCATTTGATGCTCATTTCTGCCTAACTTGACAGATGCAAATGGAAATGAAAAAAATTGTCTTATCCAATTACTCTGCATAAAGGCGATTTTCCTTGCTTGATATTAAAAAAATAACATGTAAAAATACAAATTGGATATAAAAGTACTCGGGGATGGTTTTACTGCTGGACCTGATTGTATAACAAAATTAATATTTTTTAAATATATACATATGCATTGTACAACAAAGTTAATGTGTTCTAATATATACATTTCCCTTTTGTGTTGTGTCCTGCGAGGTCTTTGGCATAATATAAGCACTATAATTTGTGCGAGCTGCGAACGACTAATGGAGATTTGTCATGATGTCTTGCTATACACGGAGAAGAGACTATGCACACGTCCACGGTGCTCTTCCTTTTGAGACAGATATTGTATCCCATAACGTAGATGTGTCATGATGTAATTCTACCCCATTATGCACCGTACAGTGAACCAACTCCAATGCGGCTGTGCTATGACTGTACCCTGTTGTTTGAATGGGATTGAGATGGAGCACACAGGTTTACCATGATCCGTACCTTGGTGTTTACCTTCTGCTTGGTGCCCACGACTGCAAAACAATCAAATGAGTAAGACGCCAATCTTTTAAAAAACATCTCAAGTAGGGTTCATGCTCGGGAAATCATCTTGTTGTTGGTCCTCAATTACATACATTGACAAGGGTGTTTAAGCCTTCGAAGCTGTAGTAGAGAATTTGCTTGTTAAGTACTAGATAAGCCCACTTTGGTTATCGTGATTATTATTTTATTCTTTTTATTATAGTGTAACGGTTATCGCCATCTGGAACACGCAACGCACTGTGCGTTTTGCGAGCAAATATTTATGGCTCAGGACTATGCAGCTTCATATTGACAGGGAATACTTCTCATCTCATTACCACACTGGAGTCTCCTGCTGCTTTGCTGTATGTAGAAGAAACACGTATTACTAGATACAAAGTCAACTGAAGCTGTTTTGTACTTTATGACCAAGGAAAAGTACGTTTCATAAATGCTTGATTTCTCAAATAGATCAGTCATCTCGCCTTCTCTGGCCAGTCCAACAAAGATTAATTAAACGTACTTTTTGGAAGGTTGTTAAGAATTGGAAGACTCAAAGTGTAAAAGCAAAATAGAAGTGAGTTGTGTTAAGATCAATTGTATGTACAATACGAGCGCGATAGCTGAGTTACGGCATTGACTTTTTCAACAGGTTGTACACAACATTATTTAACGTATGGGCTGCTGGGAATGGCAGATGTGTTTTGTAAGACACTAAAGAATCTCGGTGTATTTTTTTAGCGACCAGTAAAGGCCTGTACCTTTTTAAAAAGTTAATATATCATTTCATATATTCCCTCACAAACGTAGAAAATATATATGTAATGAAACTTAATTTTTAACTTTGATGACGATCGGTGTATTTTGACAATTGATGTGTAATGCCTTTAGTTTGTATATCTCCAAGAAAAACAGGAATAAAGAATATAAATACACAGAATTCACGTGTAGCTATGGCCATTGTTTAAAAAAAGCTGATCAAGTTACTTTTACGATATCTTGTGGCGTCTATGAGTTGTGAACACTTACGTAAATATCTTCTGCAGAAGTATTTCCCGACCGGTTATATGGAGGTTCGTGCCGATGGTACGGGGATACTTTCTGGCCTCTTAGGTCCATCTGATTGCTTTTATTTCTAGCAAATCCCCCAAGTATTGACCAGTCCTTCAACAAAATGTGTGACTTTTAAATCGCGTGTAGAGTTGTTAGTTCAAAAAGACCGGCATTGTCAAAAAGTGTGGAATAGAGTAAGCGTGGATTTCAAGCACCAGAGGACACCACTGGTAATAATATTACTTGGCATCAAATCAAGTATAGGAATTGGATTCTGTTGATCCCTCTAGACAAGGCTGAGCTATTGCGATTCAAGTTTTTTAGTCTTTTAAGACTGTTCTTGGAAAGAAAAAGATGGACTGAAGCGGCAAGCCTCTTTATCGTATTTCAATTAAGCAGAATTTAAAGTCCTTCGTTTCCTCTAATAGCCATGTTGCTGAACCTGCCAAGTCTTCTTTGGTGGAAAACACAATGTAGCTGTATTTGGTGTACCGTTAATGATTTTGTAACAAGTGTAACGAACAAAAATGGTTTCTGTCGGTGCCATTTAGGGCGCAGCCAGATGTACAGAAATACGGTTTGAATTTTTTTTTCAAAATTTATTTATTAATTATTTCATTTTAATTTTGCTTGCTTGCCTTGCCGTTTGTTTGCATTAGGTGTTTTTAAAAAGTTGGCAGAAACCTTATTGAGTATCACGTACGAACCTTACACTGCAGAATGAAATTAACTGCAACAAAATCGTCTCCGTTTTGCAATATATTGCTGCATAGTAGTGTAGCCATTGTTAACCTTAACCTTGTTCAAGCAAAAGTGTGTAGCAATAACACCAATTTTGTATAACAAATTGCGCTGGTACACCTGGCATCTGTCACACTGTTGTTTACATATAACAAGAATGCAAGCAAGCATTACAATAATTACTATTGTCTCATGTTTGGCTACTCACCACCTTCGGTACTCTGTTCACGGCCCTAGTAATATTTCTAATTCTTTGCTCGTCGTATGCAAAATTATCGAACTGGTGGCTATGAGGGTAAGGCCCCATCGGTTGCCAGTGCATACTGCGCATTTGTGGAATCCTAGCCGGCTCTGATTGATCACTAAAACTACTTCCTCTGTCATCGAAGTCCAAGCGTGCTTGACGTTTATGGAATGCATACATCAGCAGCAAGGCCACCAACACAATAAGCACGAAGCTCAAAACGAGGCCAGTCACGACACCAACAATAGTGGCGTCTGCAGAAGGTGGGGCTAGAAAAGTAAAATATCTGTTCGTTTAGAAGTGAAGAGGTTATATAATAGTAGCTACAGCTTTATGTCATAGATGATTAAATGATGGTTGCATAGCAGTAATTATATTACTAATAATATGAAACTTGTGTATTTCATTTTACGTAACCTGACTCTACGTTGGCAAAAGTACTTTCAAAAGTTAAAGTAAAACCTTCTAAGAACGTTGATGCCATTCTGTAAGAACCGGTAATGCGCAAAATTCAAAGACCATTTTTAACGCGATTATATTCTAAAACTTTGATATATACCCCGACGTGACATTTTGCTCCAATCATTATGCTAGTGTCTACTGTCCACGAAATAAGCTTTAATAAAATATTCTTCCCATGAGAAAATATTTCTGGGTTGATTAAACTTTTGATTGAAATAAAACGAAGCCATATACGTATACACCGACAAATTAAAGTACCTAATGAAGATGTAAAGATGGAAAAAAACACTTCAATAGTACATAGCCTTTGCTCAGAACGTAATGAGTCTGGAAAGATTTGAGTTGTGGAGAAATTCCACAGTACCATAAACACAGATCTGGCGGAGAATACCCCGTGCAGAAGTATGTTATGGTGGGCGGCGGGGGTGCGTTGTGGGGGGTCGACTTCAACGCACATAAAGGGGAATTTGATCAGCTATCATGCAAGGGGCTGGATCTAGCTTTTGTCATTCGCAGGAGCCAAGTATGAGTTATGGCATTCCGTACATAAAGAAATCCATCTTACATAAAGCCATACAAGATGTGTGCATATGTCATACAAGAGGACTTTAGCCAGCTCACAGTTACAAACAGCTGGGAGGGTTTTAATGCATAATAAGCTAAGCTGTTATCTGAGCACAGCACAGCCACAGGCTGATCCAGGTCAGAGGTCATTCAACACAGGGAAATCAGCTCAGATGTCAGTCAATCACCTTATACCACGGGAAATTTCGTGAATAATGCTGAAAGTTCAATCGATATCACAAATAAATGACCCTTGAGCCACAAATCGACAATTTCATCCACAAATCAGAAATAAAAGTGATTGGTCCAAGAACCGGTTTTGGGTTCTTTAATATCTACGATACTGCAATAAGCGGTAGATGCTTGCATCTGGCAGCTCTTTTGCGAAAGGCTGTTGACACTCAATGTATTAGCACAAATGTTGCTGTTGACACGTTTACCCATAAATGAAGGCAGAAGGCAAATGAAAATCCAATATTTTGCCATCAGAATATCATAGAAATTGAAAAGGATCCAAGGTATTCCAATCGTGTGTGCACAATTACAGGACTTTTAATTCAAGGTGTCTCTTTAGATGTCCCTTTGCAATTTCGAAGTAATTGGTGGACCGCTGTGGGAGATTTGTAAGAGATGTTTTCCAACAAATGAACAAATAAGACATATCTGTAGATACTTCCAAAAATCACATAACCATTTACACAAACTTGGCACAGACCTACTGAAAGGTAGATCGCTACCAAGTTTAAAGAGGATTCGACCTCCGGTCGTGCCAAAAGTCAAATTGTGAACTGACGGGTGACCGGTGGACCGACGACATACGACTGACCCTCAAAAACTGCTGAAAAGTCAGCAGAGCTAAAAAAAGGAAGGATGATTCTGGTGGGCCAGGTAGCTTCAAATATTCAACGCGGAAGATTCATTTTCTGTGTTGAATGACCTCTGAACTACATCAGCCTGTGCCTAGGCTCTGCTCAAAGAGCACTTCGGCCTCCATGTATTTGTAAAGTCTAGGGCATACTTAACTTTTCATCGTGCTATGTCACTCGCATGAATGTACAAACTCATATTTTGAAACTAGTTCTGCTTTTTGATAATTATATATTTCAATGTGCGCAAATCTTAAAGCAAAGGTTTACATGCATGAATACAAAGATTGTGACGAAACGAAGGTTGTTGCTTACTTGCCGTTGTTGAAGGTGACACAACTGCAAAACAAATTTGTTTTAATTAAAGTCAGTTCAAATTTAACAAAACTTATTGTCCTGTTTCGACCTAAGTAATACATATTTTATAGCCACTAAGCCAGTAATTAGTCATGAGTTGATTTACTGATGTTGAAGCCAGTGACAATGGTTGGACAAAACAAAATTACTTTGCATCTTATGTAGAGACATACGTGCAGATATAGACACAGATATAAACAGCGAGTATATACAAACATATAGATCGACATAGACAAAAAGCTAGAGTTCTGCATATATCTGATATATGAAAACTCTGATATTAAGTGTCTTTTCACGTAAGAACCTTGGTGGTCTGGCTTTATCGCTTTTAATTGCGCAGACGTAAAACAAACATGGAGTATGCATAAAATCAAGTTACCTGTATATTTTACTGAAGTGGGGTCAATTGTATACGGGAACTTGTTTATGTTATTTTTGAGAATGTCCTCCAACTGTTTGGCAGTGATGGTACCAGACGAACTTAGACGAACCTGAAAATCCACCCAAATGCTCCCAGGGCTATTGAAATAGACACAGAAAAAAAATTGTCGTTTGCACTGTTCTGAGACGCACGCTTTTATAGCAACCAGTTGCCAGATACATGTAATAGTTATAACTTGAAATAAAAACTCACCACCGAAGGCGTCATTTGTGGGATCCACATTGCTTTTCATTGCACGATCAGGAGTTAGGTTCACTTTTTATCGCAAAGAAACCTGTGGCCAATGTCACTTCTCTGCTCAGCTGATGCAGTATGTGTAAAAACTGGTCTACAGTTAGAAACCTCGACTGACTGTAAACGTTGTTATTCAACTTTAAATATGTTTCCGAAAGACAAAAGTTTCATATTTACCTAAATGCCATCAAGAGTACGGACACCTCGGTCAATGATATGTTTGCGTATATTTCCTTGATCTGAAAATATAGATTTATGAACGTTCACACACCATTCTATTAGTATGCCACACTTTATTTCCTGGTTTTCAAATGAATGGTTCACGTTTATGTCGACCGTCTTACTTCAAACAGTAATTTCGATCACAAAGTAATACGCCCCATTTCTACCATCGTGACAGTAATATTTATGATAAATGAATACACCTTATTTCTGCCCTCATGACAGATATTTACGCTATGTACGGACCAAATAGTAGTCAGACCATTTCGTGTCAATACCAAGGTCGAAAATCAGTCCAGGTCGAAACCGTTCAATTGTTGACACGTCCATCAACATTAACATCACCAGATATAATAACAAGCCTTGAATAGCCATCTAACAATATTATCCATTGAATATCTAAACAGGATAAGATGTCATATTAACAACGTATTAATTATAACTGCCATGAAAAATAGAAGCGGACAACAGTTTTCAACAACAATGCTAGAGAAGCACCGAAAACCCGAGTAAACAAGATGTATCCATGATCAAAACCGTTCAGGAACAAAACAAGGTAAGTAAAAATTCAGAAGTTAAAGCCAGAAATACCAACAACGTTATGATATTTTATACATCAGTCAACAAATAAGAAATGCAGTATGTAGGAAAACATCTTTCCCCTGACTTGAGACAGGCAGCAACAAAAATCAATTGCATTTTAAATCTATTTGATGCTGGGAACTCTCAAAATACCTACCTCATGCACGCATTGTATAAAAAATAAGTCACAATTGTTAAGTTCACTGTTCACTACATCAATTGAAATGCAATCACAGATTGCTGAATCTATGTTCCCCTCCCCCCCCCCCCTGCGCTCTGCGACCTTGGGATTTAGGTCAAGGTGATCCACCTTTGAACTTGTTTCAGACCTTATGCAGGATTAAAACCATGTGCAATAAGAAAGGCCTTTGCAAAAGAATTTCAACTTCACAAAAAACCAAGTTCACTAAACCGGTTGTGCAATCTTGGGAATGGGGCCAAAGTCACCTATCTTCAAATTCCTCTAATCCTTATGTAGGGCCATAAGCATGTGCAATGTGAGAGGCCTACGTCATAAACTCTTCAACTTTTTGCGTGAAAAACCAAATTCGCTAAAATGGCTCCTCTGACCTTGGGAATCGGGTCAAAGTCACCCATCTTCAAACTTTTTGAGAAAAATTAATTTCAAAGGGGTCTAACTATCTTGAGCAACAAAAAATTCCTGGGGATAATGACAAGAAAATGATAATGAAAGTTGCTGAAAAATATGCTAAAAAATGGGCAAAGAAGGATAAGCTTGATATTTCTGTCTCAGATGAATGCATAAGTGAAATAAGCATCGTTGCAAACAGAATAAGAGAATTACAGAAAAACAACCAAACAACCACCAGTGGCTGTTCTGACAAGTGCAGGCGTTGTTCAGTGCCTGCAAGGGATGCATGATTAATATTTTTGGCACCTGCTGATACAGCATCCAATAATGTAATTTTCATTTGCAGACAGTTTATTATTAATATTTCTGTTGCTCGCGATGCTTAGACGCTTCTGAAATTAGTTAACGTAGTGCATCATTTGGTACAATAGAAAGATCAGAGTAATTATATGACCATGATGATTTGAATTATAAGGCGAATTTATGACATGGGTATTTGTTTTCTTTACAGTTACCAAGATTTAATTCTTTAACAACTTTCGTGCTGTTATATACCTTGGAGGCAATAGTTTACGAATATTTGTATGAAACTTTTGGAGCAGCACAATCAAGGTAAGCTGCTATGCATGACTGCACCTTCTTATTATGTAATATATTGGACACACTTGTGGAATCAACACCACTATCATAACATATTAATTTTTCGAAATCATCCTCTGGTATCTTCCTATCAGAAACTACGGGTTTTTAAAGTGTGTCAAAAGCCATGCAACTGATAATATGATATAATAATCTGTCAAATTCTTCTCTTAGGGATAATTTGGTATTATTTTGTTGAAAAATTGGTTCAAACCTGATATTGGTATGGAATAAAGTACAGATCTAACTACATTGAGACCGTTTGGATCAATAAAGATTCTGGTCAAAAACTGTGGTGTTACATAAGAGTGGTGAGACTTATTGGGCTATCCATGTGTATGGCCTTGCCTTGCCTGAGTATTTATCAAATCTGATGAGCAAACAATCTTATAATAGTTTTTGGAGACATTCCTTATACTTTTACTCGATCATTTAGCCCTAAAGACGCTGAGCCAGAGGGAGAAATGAGGAGCAAACAAATCTTGGTGGTAAAGAGTGCAGAATGTTGCAATTTCTGTGCCTACTATACTTGCATGGTAGCAATAATGTGAGATGCCTACTGGTGTCACCTCATTCAAATCTTCTCTAATACCTTTGGTCAAAGGACGAAAAGCCAGATAAAGCGATTGACTTAGTTCATACACTCATGGCATTTTCAATAGTGTCAATCCAAAGTTGACATGGTTACCATGTTTTCGTCTGCAACCAAACACCTGCTGTTAATTTTCTGTCAATCTTAATGCTCAAACACGCTTTGACGGGTATACAGTAGACCTAAATAAATATCTTGCTTTATACAGGTATTTAAAAATTTAAAATACTAACCGTGGTCTCCGTTTCGTTTCTCAATTTCGTATAATTCGTAGATTTTTGGTTACCATGGTCATAGAATGTCCTGTCCGTAATTTTGTACCTTCCTGCAAAGTTTTGTATGGATGGGGCGGCAGTTGTTGGTGGCGCTGGTGTAGTTACAACTGCAGGAAACAGAACAGCGTATGTGTAAAATATTTTTTGCTTGTGTATACGCAACTGTCCCTTCTACTCTCTCTCTCTCTCTCTCTCTCTCTCTCTTTCTCTCTCTCTCTCTCTCTCTCTCTCTCTCTCTCTCTCTCTCTCTCTCTCTCTCTCTCTCTCTCTCTCTATATATATATATATATATATATATATATATATATATATATATATATATATATATATATATATATATATATATATATATATATATATATATATATATATTTATATATTTGAGCTTTCTAAAAGTATTCGTAAAAGAAATTGCAATACATGTATTATAGCTTTTTTTTCTTTCATCCCCCCTCCTTTCAAATGCACGATACCGATGTAGTTTTAAAAACTCTTTCATACCTAAAAGAGTCAAATCAAATAATTCATGAAAACGTGTTTATGAAAATTAGGATGCGTAGAATGAATAAACCCAGACTTCCAATACTATTTCCAATACTGGCAAGCGTCCCGTGCTCTTCTCGTAAAATATGATCTTTGCTTAAAACGTATTCGGATTCTGCAATAGATTTAGAATTATTTGATTCAAGAATGACAAATTAAAACACAAGTTCAAAAATGATGTCTCAAGCGTTACAATAAAATAGGTATGTATAATAGCCATTTTTATTAAATAGTGTAAGTTGTCTACCTGCAACCAGTATACTCCCAGAGTCAACTGTAGCATTGGCGTCAGCAGAATAGTTGAATGATGAAGTATTATTCTTTAGGGTGGTTAATACATCATTGTCCGTTGTGTTTTCTGACACCACCAGAGCCACTTTAGCGTCTACGACTATGCTGCCTTGACTGTGTACATTAAAACAATACAGATTCAGAAACAGTCAAATATACCTTGCGAGTGAAGAAGGTGCAAGGTAATACACTTTTGTGGTTTCACTTATCAAAACTATCCTAACCCTTCGGCAAAAACAACACCAAGCCGCTGCGTGGGGCATATCATCCTCATATGTATCCCTACATCACTTTCGGATTCAAAGGGGGACCTTGCGGTGTCTTGCGCCATGTCTTTGGTCGGACACAAAACAAAAACGTCCATGTTCAGAATTTGCTTGAGGTTTTTTCTCTCAAAGTGCCCTCAATATAGTTTAAATGACATCACATCCAATTGTGACTAAAGAGGAGCTTCCGGTGGCACTGCCCCCTTGGCCCAACGTCTCCAGAGACGTCTCTCCTTTCCAAAATTTCTATATCCACCCTTTTATATGTACAATTCGCGTTTTTTCATCAACAAGCTAAGTATAAACATTGAAGCTGACAAACTTTTACATCAGGGTGCTTCGAGCGACAATGGCTGGGTTTCTACGCCGAACATAGTCATGCAGTGACTTTTCCAACCGAAAATATCATTGACAATTATTTTACGTGGCCACCAGGACCACAATAACATTATTTGCCATAAGTATTTCCCTGGTCACTACCCCGTTAATGAGCTTCCTTGTTGAAGTGCATCAGTTTTTTCATGATCTCTCTGCTACTCTACCATATTTTACTGCCTGTCCCAGTAAACCCTCTTTTCATGTGTTAGCAATTTGACGATAGTCATCATCAAAAATTCAGTGTTCATGTTATTCAATGCGACATGGTCAGGATCTATATTTGTGTCTTGATAATCAGCCTACATTGATTCTTAGGCTATCTGTCTTGGCAAACTGGCACCAGTTTCCATGATACAACTTTAAAAAAAGCAGGGTCCACTAAAAATAATGTCATAGATCACGATACCACACAAAATGATATTTACGGCATATACTCAGTGTGTGTTGCCAAAATGCCTGCATGCATATGCATCACCAAAAACACAGCAGCTGGCTACGGTAGTTTTGTTTTGTGCCTGAAAAAAGTATGTTTAAACACAGAGCCGCTCCAGGATATACAGAGAGTACGTACATGTATATATGTTATTCATCGTCTGTTTACACTTTGTCATGGGACATTAGCAGCAATTGCATAACAAATAAACGTGAACCTTCAAGGTTGCCGTCATATCTGTATGCACACTTAAAGGGATAAAATAGTAAACCAAGTCAGAATGAATAGAAGTCTGTCTTTACCGGCCACATCACTCCAAGTGCTTGCACGATGACCCATCCGCCCAGGAACAAGGCCAGCCGGAATAGTATTTCTACTTTTATCCAATGAGAATAACTGCAGCACTATTTCTTTTGAGACCGAAAGGTTTTCTTTAGTAAGTGTTAATTTGTTTACTTTGGTAAGACTACTTGACCCCGGAACCACATCGTACGGAGCATCAATAAAAATCTTTGAAATTGGAACTAGAATGATATGGACAATGTTATCCTCCAGCTAATATTTCCAGGATTTTTTGGATTACACTGCTATAATTACTGGATAAAGTTTGGGTTTTCTCACCTGAAATCGCATGAAACCAGTTCGGTTGTTCCAGATGAAATGTCCAGGAATACCTGTATTAACTGAAGAAAACCACACATCGTCACAGAGAGTTTTATTGATAGACCGAACCACATATTCCTTAAACGAATTGCAGCCATTAATCGTTCACCGTGGCAGATGCAGGACAGGAGGTGAGCGTGATTCAAACAAACCCTCCATTCCTCATGAAAAAAAGAACTATGTTTTATTAAAAGATAAATTTGACCATTAGAAGCCAAGGACCGCCATTTTTATTGCTATTTTGCAAAAAGCGCCTGTTGGCCAGTGTCCGCCCATATTCTCCGTGCTTGGTCCCGTCGCTACCTAACAATACCAGTACTTTAATTACAGTTTCGAACCTCCCTCCACCCTCACCCACCCCCTCCAAAAAGCGGTCCAACAACCGCCCCAAGTTCGTAAAACCGATATCCACATCTGTAGTTACTCGTAAATGTGTACTTCATTTGAGTATAAAGCAAAATGAAAAAATATATACCATCAATAAGCCTGTGTCAAATTTCCGGATTAAAAGAATACCTTTCCCTATAAACTCCGTACTTTTGCTCATCAATTATATCAAAAATTATAGTGTGGATCCATACTCTGGAAAGAGTAAGCCTTTAAAGGCGAGCACATTCATGTGTTAAGCTATGATAAGAGTAACAACTTGACCAGGCTGAAGCCTCAAAACGTCAGTGTCAAGTAACTGGACTCTCTCTCTCTCTCTCTCTCTCTCTCTCTCTCTCTCTCTCTCTCTCTCTCTCTCTCTCTCTCTCTCTCTCTCTCTCTCTCTCTCTCTCTCTCTCTCTCTCTCTCTCTCTCTCTCTCTCTCTCTCTCTCTCTCTCTCTCTCTCTCTCTCTCTCTCTCTCTCTCTCTCTCTCTCTCTCTCCCTCTCTCTCTATATATATAAACCCACACGTGCAGCCGATAATGTATCACTCATTACAATATATCCCGTTCAAGCTGTCCAAAAATGCCGCTGCCATTTGGCTCATTGGCCCAATTGCGCATGATCATGTGGCATAAAAGCGAAACGCAACAAGGATCGGATCCATTTCAAAGGAACAGCAGTTGTAATTGGATTCTTAATTGGCATCATGCTGACTCAAACTTGAGAAAGTAATCAATATGTTTGGTTCAATGCACGTGTTAATTCCAAGTGAGAAAGATGTTTTCTATTTGTTTGTTGTTTTTTTTTTTTTTTTTTTTTTTTTTTGTTCAAGAAAGAACAAACGCGCTCTAACCTCGGTCTAGTGTATGTGCCTCTGTGCAGCTGGGATTTCCCACCGGACATAATGTGACCATTGCCTCTGCCTTTTTTATATGAAACGTTATTGCGAATATTTTAGTATGGTATGACTTTGTTCAGTGACGTTATTACCAAACCGTCCTCGGTAACGTTGCTCTCAACGTGAATCAGTTTCCGTTATGGTTTTTACATTTAATTAATGCAAAATATCTTATATTTTTGTGCATCTCATTGTTTGCTTATTAGTTTGCTCTATCAGTTACTAATAATGCAGGAGTTTTTATTCTATTTGCTATATTGTAATTTTATTTTTAAAATCAAATATATAATACAATTCACAAGTCCAAAGTTAAGTAGAAAGATAATGATGCCGGAATGGTCCAAAGTGCATGCGCTTTGATCGCCCGAATATTCCAATGTGACACAGTGACTCTTTGCTGAAGACTAAACTGTGATATACACTGCAGAAAAAATGAGAGATCCCATGTTGTGCTAAGAACATATGAAGTCATGTAGCAAATATAATGCATAAATATGGAGTTGCGTAACCTGGATATGAAAGCCAAGTTTACGGTCCAGGGCAGAGGTAAAAAAAACGTGGACCTGGAATTGAGACAAGAACAGGCTAATACAAAGAGACGGTCACAAAGTGAACCCAGCATTAAGATGCACATGTGGATTAAATGGCCTGATGCAAGTATATGAGGCAACAGTGACAGTCAACCTGTCTCGCCGTGGGGATCACTCGCGACCGATCTCTAATTTTGAGAGAAGAATGATTGTTGCTACCGTATATGATAATTTGCGCACACTCCTTCCAAACGATGCCCAACGTAAAACAAGTAAGAGTATTCATATTTTTCTCCAAATATACATATACCCCCAGAATAACTGATGCTTGAAAACTCATGGGTTTTGATAAAGACAAAATCTGCAACATCAACACCATAGAATGTTTGTTATTTAAAAATAGCCCTGAAGACTATAGTGAGTTCTGGTTAAAAGTACAGCAAAATTAAAATAGACAACAAACCCATAAGAGGACGTCCAGAAATAAGGCTTTGTATCTGCTAGATGTCTTATCCGACAGGTCCGGGTGGAATGTAGACTTAATCTTGAGATTTGTCTGATACAGCTGCTTCTTCTTTCCAGGTGGAATAGTGGTTGCTGTAAAATACGGAAGAAAATGAAGATAAGAAATGGTACAAACACACACTCAAAGGATAGACAAACTATGGCAAATCTGTTTCTGTAAATGTTTGGTCTCTGAGATTTGAAAAAAAAACTTTTGGTGACATAAAATGGCTCACAATCGGATATATTATAAAATGTGTCATTCGAAGACTTTAATATATTTGTACTTCCTTCTATGGTTTTAACCGCAACGCCAGAGTGTTAGCAAAACACACACACACGTGCGTGTATATATATATATATATATATATATATATATGTGTGTGTGTGTGTGTATGTGTGTGTGTGTGCATGTGTCTGTGTGTATGTGTACTCACATACACACACTACAAAGTACTCAATGATGCAAAAATGAAAAAAATTTTCTGCTCATCCATGACATTTTGGTGTCTTACTAAGAGATAAATCACTTTTGACTTTTTCAATGTAAAGGACTATTATATTATAAGAACTGACTTTAATACATACGTATCTCCTATTTTCTAGATATATAAGTATTTCCGTGATGATTTGTTTCAATGTATTATGCATGTTTTTCTGACTATTTATGATTTGATGATTGTGTATTCAGTTTGGACCCACGGTCAATAAAGACTACTACTAATGTGTGTATGTGTGTAAACAATGAAAGTCAAATTAGAAATAAAAATCAAATAGAATGCAAAAGAAATGTGAGTCATTTTACAGATAAGGTCGCAAAAGCAGGCAGCATTTCTTTAAACTTTGAATACACAAACATATCAGGCTAAAGAATATGTCTACCTGGAGCTTGTGTAACGGTTGCTGTCAGTTCCCTGGTGCTTGCAGTTCCTTGAGATTGCGTGCTTCCTGTTGTGAGCTGGGTGCTTCCGTTCACGGGAGCCTGAGATTGTGTGCTTCCAGTTACTGGACTTGTAGACTGCGTGCTTCCCGTAATAGGAGCCTGGGATTGTGTGCTTCCAGTTACAGGACTTGTAGACTGCGTGCTTCCGGTAATAGGAGCCTGAGATTGTGTGGTTCCAGTTGCAGGATTTGTAGACTGCGTGCTTCCGGTAATAGGAGCCTGAGATTGTGTGCTTCCAGTTACAGGACTTGTAGACTGCGTGCTTCCCGTAATAGGAGCCTGAGATTGTGTGCTTCCAGTTGCAGGACTTGTAGACTGCGTGCTTCCGGTAATGGGTGCCTGAGATTGTGTGCTTCCAGTTGCAGGACTTGTAGACTGTGTGCTTCCAGTAATGGGTGCCTGTGATTGTGTGCTTCCAGTTGTAGGGGGTGCAGACTGTGTACTCCTTGTTGTAGTCAATTGCATGGTAGAAGTTCTGGCTTGCGTACTTTTGGTCGTTGAAGCTGCCAATGTCGTACGTAAAGCTTGAAACAAATTATATATCTAGTATAAAAACGAATTCAGACTTTGAAGTTTTCAAATATTTTCAGTACCGTGGACATTTCAGTGTAAATTCCAAACGAAGATGCAAAATAAAGGACAACATCTGCGTCACTGAAAGGCATTACCAGGGACAAGGCAAGATTAACTACTGTGGGAGCACGGTTACGCTGAGCAACCCATTCCAACGCACTGTCGGAACTTTGGATTGAACCTATCTTACTTTCAAATCGCTATTTGAGAGATGGTTATGTTGGGAATATTATACATCCATGCAATCCCACACAGATCCACCAGTATATAATTGGTTTACTATTTATGACTGTTTTTTTTTTGTACAGCTTATACAGTCATGAAGTCTACCTGTGCAATTTCCGATTCCCAAAGAAACAAATCCTGGATGACATTGGCAGGTGTACGAGCCGTTGTTATTGGTACAAGTAGCATTTGCTCCACAAGGTGTTGAGACACACTCGTTGATGTCTACGTCACAACTGCCTCCCGTCCATCCGGCGGCGCACTCCGTACATCCCAGTGTGTTGTTGCACGGCGTGTCTGCTGCTTTACAGTTGCACTGTTTAGCGCAGCCCGCTCCCCATGTTCGCGCGTCGCACGCTGAAATTGAGAAACAGACGCTCAGTAAGAGTTCCGATTTCTGATTTTACATGCTTCCAAGTATGGATCTGTGAGCATTTTATGCAATAGAAGCAATATTTCATGTTCTTTTCAGTTTGATTGAATAGACACAACATTTTGTGGTCCCTTTTATGCAATATCAGGGCTAGTTCGTACTCCTTTTTTTTCATTTGAAGTTTAGCAAGGAATAGTTCGTGGTCCCTATGATTTTTGTGTAAGTTAAGAAATGGTTTATGGTCTCTTTAGTTTTGTTTAATTGAAGAAATTCTTCGCGCGCCATTTTGAACGTGGCTCAATATTCAGGTGCAACCCTCAACCTGCCACATTATGCCCACAGACTCATCCGACTCTCTGCAAACAAATCCATAAATGCTATGGATGAAGACTAACTGTTCAGAAAAATATATATTGGTGGAATTTTTTGCCGCATGGCATCAGCTGTATTGCATATACTTATAGCTTTTCACTGGATGTATACTTGCAACTAGAGGACTGTGATAGTCCTGTGCTGAGCTGACCTTACCTGCACAGACTTAAGTCATCCTATGAACTTCAAAATTCTATCAAGGTCACCTTAGTTTGAGATCACTATCACTGTTGCTAGCATGAGCATGTCTCTTTATCTTGTCATTCAAGTTTTGACAAAGTGTTGAAAAATCAGAAAATGACAGCACCACGATGCTGTGAACAAAGTTTGTGGATGTCAAGCCCCTACAAAATCTCAATACGTCCGAAACTGATGCACCTTACTACTTTGAAAAGAAAGTCTGGAGATAGTGTATGCAGTCTCATAGTAAATAAATAATACGTATTAAGCATTTGTTGGGAGACAATACAAAAGGCGTTTTCCTCTTATTATCATAATGACTCAAGGCTCAAATTTCTCATTAACAGCCCTGTCATTAAAGTAACAGCATGCCTGTGGCTCTGGAGAGAGAAGACTAGTATGGCCCGCAATGAGCCCAAAGTTAGCCTTGGGAAGCAATTGACACAGCACAAGACCTAAAAGGTTAATGCATTACCTAAAAACAAATGGCTTGGCTGTTTTGGGTAAGAATATTTCTTTTCAAATTTTTGCCAAAATGAACAAGAAAATTCCTACTAGAATCCTTAAATCATTGGAGCATGCCCATTTGAATAAAATGGTAGAGACCTCCTGAGGTACAGCCTCACCAACTTTGAAGTGAATGTGGCTGACGGTTTTGCAGAGGTCGAAAATATTTATTTCCATTGTAATCCTCATTGACTTGCATGGTAATCAATCAATAGACTTGCATTTATTTATAGGTACCTGAATTTGAAACAAATAGTTGAAAATCCAGAATCTTAAGTATAACCACTTGGTGAACAAGTTTGTTTAACCCTTACACAAGGCACATTTCCACCGACGTTCAGAACAATCAGTGAGATGGTTTTGGACAGAAGTCAAGAATGGCAACAAAAACACACACACACACACGTGAAAACGTTAATATACACAAAAAATCAACAGCGCCACCTGTTGAACAAATCAAGGCCCAGGAGTCCCCACAATTTCGCCAATGCGATTTGAAACCAATTGACCAGGCTGTTTTGGAGAAGAACGTTTTTTTTTAAGATATTCCCAAGAACTGAACAAAAGATTTTTTTTAAATCACCGAAGCGTGACTATTTGAACAAACTTGTTACACAGCCACTTAAAATATATCCCTACCAACTTTCAAGTGAATGTGTTTGACGGTTTTGGAGCAAAAGTCAAAATGTTTATTTAAATTGCGATCTCCATTGGCTTGCACGGTATTCAAAAGGGATGTAAGCATTAACCGACAGATACCCAATTGAAAATTCTTTCAAACTCGGGGATCTAGGGTATCAATACCTAGTGAACACCTTTGTTTAACCCTCCCACGACCTACACTTCTACGAAGTTTCAAAACAATCTGGGCGACGGTTTTGGAGAAGTCGAAAATTGCGAAAACACAAAAATAGGAGATATGCATATTAGGTTCTCGCCCCAACTGCACACCTGATTGCCTAGTATCGCTTGGTGAGATATTTTGAGATACGGGTCGGTACCTGTGGTGACAAGCGGGATATTACTTATATTTTGGAAATACAGAGTACTTACTAAAGTCATATGGGAGTTTTTCTTATATATGGCTCGGAGAGTACTAGAAGAATACCAGTTTGGCATTTGTGAACTTAAAAAATGCTAATTTTGTGAGAAATGAGCATATGGCCTGTCTGTGACAGTGATGCGACCCGCACGTCCCCCGTGATTGCCAGGGGTCAAATCTGCGATTTGCGGCGGGAAATTAATATGCATACTGCGCATTCCTTTATAAACAGCGCAGAGCTACCTGTTGTACAAATTAGAATTTGGAAGCAATTGGCAAGGCGGCTTCAGAGATTTTTATGAGTTTGTCAACAACTGAGCAAAAGTTAATCGTTAAGAAAAAAATTAATGAAGCTGAACTATTTAACAAACTTGGTAGAGACTTTCCTTCTAAGATTGAGGTGGATCTGGCTGACTGGTTTTAGAAGTTGAAGGTATTAACGGATAGACAGACAACAGACGAATGACCATCCTATGAGCTGTGCATACTCCAAGCTAGCTGAGCCCAAAACAAGTTACATATGAGGAATTTCAAATATATCTACGGCTGTTGTTTTTTAATATACAGATGTACATCTTTCCGTGAAGGGTCCATTCCATATTTTAATTATGTTTTGCATCCATGGAAGGACACGGAATCGAATCAGCAACCTTTAACACCAATCACCTGGCCGGAAATGGAAAGTCCACACACCCACTGCACCAAATCACAAGTCTTTAAAAAGCATGGTCCAATAGAGGCACATACGCGCGATTATGAAACGTGATCCTCTATACGGAGAGTCACAAGTCACAACTTTCACTGGGTGAGGCTCAAATGATTGCAATGTTCTCATGAATATTCTTCATAGCAATGGCTCTGAACACGTGTACAACTGCGATACATTGGCATTGGAAGTGACTTGTTCTGTGTGATATACGGTATTTACAAATATCAGATCTGACCCACCATTATTGCTCCTTGCCATTCTGCTACCCTCAACATGTCCACTGTTCAAATTTGTAAAATGTTAAATATTTTCTCTCTGTCGTTGCGTCTGGAAAACATTTCCCACCACCGTTAGGTTAAATGCTACCATGCACAGCTAAGCTTATCGCTGTGCTGGATAATCATCTGGTCTCAAAGAACGGTCTCTAAAATTAATTGGTGGTGCCGTTGCAACACAGAAATATGTCAGCGGATTTCAGCTGCAGACGAATGTTCCTCTTCGGTTGACCGTTTCCTTCCAGGCAAAGAATGATTGTTCAACGTTGAGACCTCACATGTTATGTTAACAAACACTGGTCCAGTGTGAGTGATTTTGACCCATGAATGATCCAATGTCATTCACCAGCAGGATTAGATCTCTCAATCTCACTACAGGCCATCAAGGAAACCATCCATTCAGTCAAGTTTAATAGAGCTCATGTTGATGGACATGACACTTCTGGCTACACCCACCCACACTCTCACCCCAACCCAGACGCACACCCACATATTCACCCACACCCATACCCCAACTCCATGAACAGAACAATGCCATGTACCTTGTGCAGTTTGAATGTGTTTTTTTTCTGTAATACGGCAATACCTGGTGGAAGAGAACTTACGTCGACAAGACCTTCCGTCATTCTGCAAAATATAACCATCCCTGCACGTGCAGTTGTAAGAGCCAGGAAAATTGGAACATCGATCTTTGTGCTCACAGCCATTTAGCGTCATATTTGCACATTCATTTTCATCTGCAAGAGGTATAAGTGAATAACATAATCATGATTCAACTTCTGCACGTGGGCCCCATATGCTAACAGGCCTCGATTTAACTTACACGTAATACCAGCAACTTGCACGCGGTCTCGTTTAGCATAATAAAAAGCCGTGCGTAGCCATGTTAACAAGTCCACAAACTACTTATATTTGTTTGGTTTTGCACAACAGGTGTACTTTGTTCGCAACCCTGCAGGTTCTTGTTGTTTAGCTCATTAACCTGTGCAAAAGGTATATTGCCAATATAACGCTTTGACAAGGGTACAAGAATCAATGCCCGCCAATCTTTGGCATAATAAAGGCAAAGTTACAATTAATACAATCAATTTTTATTTAATGTTGTTTTCATGTGTTTTTCCTGAAGGATGGGTATTGTCAATTGTTACTCGCTTTATTTCTTCCCATGATGACGACTTTACAAGTGTTCGTCATTCTGTATGTGGCACTTTGACATATATCCCATGCTCTGAATAAAACATTGGTTATGAAAGTTTTGACGAAATGGCAAAACCTGAACTGATTAATGCTGCCTTAAGAAGAAAAGTGAGGCGCAATTGGCCAGTGTCAAGAAAGATTCTGTGAAAAGTATTCGTGAGTGCACTAAGCATTCTGCACTGTTGATCTTCGAGCCCATTTCTTAATTTCAAATCATACTTTGAATGATGCCTTGGTGAGTTGACCTGGAGGACCCGTATTTATCTGCTAAAGTAACTGTTCATTTAAACCGTTTATTTACCCAGACTCGTGTTTGTTTTGTCACGAAAATTTAATTTCGTGCGAGCAACCTACCCGAGCACACTTTTGCTGTGTCGTTCCAACGAAAACCTGACCGGCAAAAACATCTGACGCCACTTGTGGCGTTCTGGCAGCCATCTGTGCATGTCAGATTGGCTCGAGCGCACAGACCCAGAACTGCAAGAAAGAGTTGACTTTATTGGTTAAACAGTCTCATTCAATGATTTCACTGTGCCTTCAGGTACCTATAGGAACGGTAAGTGTGGTAACTTCAAGCAGAAATGCACATGTATGTGTGCACGTCATTGGAATAACATGTGCTGGATGTATTATTATTTTTTTTAATCATTATTATCATTTGCTGTTTTAGATTGTAGGTCCACGCAGGGTGAAGAAAGGAACGATAATTTGATGTTTGCTGTGATCACATACACATGGTGCATATGATTAAAAGAAACTAAGAGAGTTTATGTTTATGAGTTGTGGTGGTACCTCCTCTAGGCTGGTCGTGACAACCTGAGAAATCCAAATCTGTAATACGGTAATTATTAGAGACGCTGGGAGTATCATGAAATATACGCACCATCTTTGCACGTTGAGTTATCGGCATTTAGCTCATATCCAGACAGACACCCACAGCGGAACCCTCCGTCGATATTGATGCATTTCTGCTGACAGCGGGCGGTCTCCGGCGTCCTTAAGGTGCATTCATCAATGTCTGAAAATTTTGAGAAATTCCCTCAATGAAAATTGAAAACAAATGCACCAATGTCTATAAAATAGGAAGACATGCATCGATATCTGGAAATTTTGAGAATTACAACAATGTATGAACATTGTGACAAATGCATCAATTAAGCTTTTGGAGAAATTCATCGATGTCTGAAGCATTGTAGAAAAATGCACAGTGACGTTGCAGGTTCGGTCGCAACTCCAAACAGAGCTCTTGTAGAATCATCATAATATCAGGTTGCAAAACCATGGTGATAACAATGTTTGGATATTGGCGGTATTGGTCTCAAAATTTCAGTAGTGCATGCATGACTGCACAACGTACATGGTAATGATACCAGTATGACATATAGCGTGTGTTGTTTGTTCTCTTCATTTGACAGTTGCTTTGAATGTGTTCAACATTAAATTTCAAGTAGACTGAGTTACAGATATATGGTATTGTTTCAGAGTACACGTTTTAGGTTTAAAGCAAAAGATATTACAGAGCTCTAAACAGCATGAAGTAACCTGCCTGTGCAATTGGTTTTCCCAACCAGGTTGAATCCGGCAACGCATCCACAACGGTAGTTGCCAATTGTATTATTACAGGTTCCTTGGCAGTCGTGTTTTGGAGCTGAAGGGTCACACTCGTCCACATCTGCAGAAAAAATTAGCAAACGAGAGGAACATACAGAAACACAATGCATCAACAGAAATCAAGAAACCTTTCCATGTTTCCAAGAATCAATAACCGGATGACTTTTAACCGATCACCACGGAACGCACAAAAACTTTTTTTTCTCTCTTTTTTTTTAAGGGGGGGGAGGGGTGTACCTGGAGATTCAAAACGTCTATCTTTTTTCAAAGTTCAAAATTTGTTTAAAGATTTTACTATCATGGTAGATTATTTCCCAGAAATATGTCAATCTTTCAATTTTACATGCTTGCCCATTCATCCATCACTGGATGAACGGGCAGCCAAATGGTCGGTGTTTTGGACCACTAGTATCGGTTATATTATTTTTCCTTATTTTGATATTCATCTCTCTTGATGCGAGCTCCAGGAGGCAAGAACTTGTCTGATATTTTTTTTAATAACATAAACTCATCGTATTCAAATATTACCTAATTCGCAATGTGTTCCATTCCAATATTTGGTGCAGGAACAGTTGTATCCATTCACACCATCAATGCACTGGCCGAAATTTTGACAAGGTGAACTGGCACATTCATTTACA
Source organism: Hermodice carunculata (assembly GCA_964020975.1). Taxonomy (NCBI): domain Eukaryota; kingdom Metazoa; phylum Annelida; class Polychaeta; order Eunicida; family Amphinomidae; genus Hermodice; species Hermodice carunculata. The sequence continues at coordinate 19,056,497 of OZ026627.1, forward strand.
TCTGAAACAAGATTACACATAAATCTTAATTCCTCCGGGTTTCTCATTGCGCATATAACAATGGGAATTGTACGGGGGCATGCCACAAGTAAAGTGTAGAGAGTGTATCGAAAAAAAAAGACACGATATTTTACAGGAATCGTCTTGTTGCTATATGGCACACATGTATCTTCGATATAAACTGTCATATTTCAAACCATACGAACTGTGTTTTTGTGAGAAGTATCCTTTATTTCGCAGGCAGATTTAGGAGATGGGAATGTATGACTTCTACCATTATCAAGGAACCTAGTATGGTCTTTACTTTTTGTTTCGACTGCGAAAAAAAACCGACGCAAAACTTCAAATATATACACATTTGAGTTAAAATGGTACACACTCTAAAGTTTATCGCCGAATGCTTCGAGTGGTGCTCCTGTATCTTTTGTAAATAAAAAATATATATTTACGGGAAGTTAGGGAAATTTTATCATATGATATGTTTGATTTCAACATATTTCATCAATGCAGTCGAGGAACCGGGCCAGACCCTATATGAACCTCTCTTGGAAGAAAAAATAATAAATGAAAGTACAAAGAAAAAGAGAGTGAAATAAAAAGTTGCATACGTGAATGACCCAGGTACTATATAGGGAGGTTACAATACAAAACACCACAGATAGCGGGCTTAATGTGTCAACCAAGTAGGAAGGTTCCTAAATTACTTGCTTAGGAACCTCCCTGTGCCTCGAATATCCTCATGAACCAATTTTACTATGTTCAGGTTTGAGTCAATTGTACCTGTTTTGGAGCCATAAATTATGGTGGCCAATGAAAAAAGAGCGTATTTCAAAATGTAATGATATCATTCCTCACGCTGTAAGACACATCCGTATCACAAAGTAAGAAAAAGTGCAAGATATCTTCGTCACCATTTCCGCAAGAACAAATAGGAGAGTGTACTAATTTCATGTTGAAAACATAATAGTCCAGTAGGCTGCAGCCCATGCGCATCTGATCGAGGATTTTACCAATGTACCTATCACCAAAGTAATTGTGGAAGCCTTTTTGCTTAGGAATTAGGCTTATACATTTTTTCAAAATTTTCTGAAAATATGACACATTTTCAGTATTTTTATATGCATATTGGTAGTGAATTCTGTAGACTAATAGTATATGGGGAAAAAGGGAGAATAAGATTGTTCTACTTGGAGTGGAAGGAATATTAAATCGATCACGTGGACGCATGTTATATGTCGTGGATGATTGCGCTGTACGCAGTATATTATACATCTGTAGCCACACACACACACACATACACATACACACACACATACATACATGTATATATATATATATACATATATATATATGTGTATATATATATATATATATGTATATATATATATATATATATATATATATATATATATATATATATATATATATATATATATATATATATATATATATATATATATATATATATATATACATCTATATGATTGGCTTGCTATAACGTTCAACAAGGTCATCACAAGATCACTCGCACATCGCTCTGCCTCAGTCTGCATTCTTATAATGTAAACCCTGACATTCAAACTATCTGCTCATCTCGCTTCTTCCATGTGGCCATGCACAATATACATGTACGTACCTGTCTGGCAATGGTCACCAATGAACCCAGGCGCACACGAACAATTGTAACCACGGAAGCGGTCAGTACAGGTGCCACCATTCTGACACGGGTTGCTCCGACATTCATCAGTCTCTGAAAAATAATTATAAAAAAAATCTTTTTTCCAAAACTATACTAATTATAAATACAAATTTACACAGTTTCTTGCAAATATCAGCAAAAGTATGTAGTAATGAATATTAATGACTTTGGTCACACAAAAATAGTCTATGCAAGATTGTATATGATATAATATTATGACCTAAGTGACATTAGTGTAGCCAATACAAGAAGACTAGGCAAGGGTCAAGACGGCGTTTAGTGCCTGTCTGCGAAGCTTTGCCTGGGTAAAGACTTCAGTTGTGTCTGACCGGTTTCGTTCTTATCGAACTGATCAGAGACTGCCCGAAGACTGCTGCGTTTATTATTTACCTTGAATTTTGCGTGTCCACGTTATTCATTATTTGTACGTGGGGTGACGTAAAACTATTGTTTTTTTTTGTTGGACCAGCCAACTGTCGAACTGGACAGTTGGGTTAATGCCGGTCCGGCCTGTACAAGATCCTATATTCATGTTTCCGTTACTTAAGTTACAAAGTGTAATCTATACAAGATTGTATATTAATGAGTATTAATGACGTAAGTTATTTACGTGTATTATATTTAAGATTGTATCAAATCGTTACAATTAATGTCTTAACTGACGCAAGTGTAGTCTAAACAAGATTTTATCTTAATGAATATTAATGACGCAAGTGTATTGTTTACAAGATTGTATATTAATGAATATTGAGGACTTGAGTGACACTATTAATGACTTTAGTGACGCAAGTGTAATGTTTACAAGATAGCGTATCAATAAATATTAATGACTTAAGTGACACAAGTACAAGATTGTATATATTAATGAATGTCAGTGACTTAAGTGACACAAGTGTGGTCTTTACAAGATTGTTTCATGTTGTATTGAATGTATTAACATCTTCCTGCACCTGCTCGTCTAGCCAGGTGGAAGGATAGAGTACCTTAAAAATAAATATAAAGCACTGTTCATTCCACGGATACTTACATACTGTTTTTTTGGGGGGTGTTTTGTTTGTTTGTTTGTTTTTTTTGTGTGTTTTTTTTTTTGTTTTTTTTGTTTTTTGTTTTTTTGTTTTTTTGTTGTTTGTTGTTGTATTTTTTTTTGTTTTTTTTTGTTCTTGTCTTTTCTTTTAATGAAATCGCCCACAAATTTTCTTACTAATCTGAAGGTGACGTTTATAGGCTGCTGTATTTACCGTTACAAGTACTTCTGTCGGGATTCAAGTCGTATCCAAGTCTGCAAGAACATTTGTATGATCCCACCGTGTTGTTGCAGAGCTGGGCACAATTGTTCGCATTGGGATCGAGACACTCATCTGAATCTACGAAATAAAAAGGCAATGAACACAATTATAATACATGTATATCGGTTCACATGTACTTTTATCCGAGTAGAGTATAAGAAATATCACAGCTAGATCCCTTACATCAACACATATGTCGACTTTGGGGGGGGGGGGGGATTTGAAAATTAGGTTATGGAATAACCATTGCATCTGTGAGACAACATCTACAGATGCCATAATTTCACAATTGCAAAGAAATTAACTGTTAGACTGTAGTCTTATACATACATGCGCAATAAATAGTGGAGAAAAACATGACCCATATTCATAACTTCCAAACCCAACAATGACAGCAAAGAGATTCAGCACTTACCAAAGCAATACCAATGTGAAGAAACAAATTTCACTCCTGACTTGAGACAGGCAGTCGCCCATAAAAGAAAAGCTTATAGGCCTGGCATTATCAGTAACCGGTATTGTTTACACTAAATACAAGTAATATGCATGAAAAAAATGTACACCCGTAAAAAAATTCGTTTCATTACAACTGCTGATGTCAAAGGTTTTTACAGTCAAGAGTTGTTTTTCGACATGCTACGGCTTCAACAACAACAACAACAAAAAAAAACAAAAAACAAAAAAAAAAACGTTTGTGAAATGTAAAATAGACCTACCCAGATCACAAACGACACCACGGGAACCCAATGCACATTTGCAGAGAAACCTGCCCGGCTTGTCCTGGCACGTGCCATTATTCTGGCAAGGATTACTGTTGCATTCGTTTACATCTATCTCACAATGAGTTCCAGCAAATCCAGATTGACAGGTGCAGTTGTAACCAAGAAACCTGTCCACACATACGCCATTATTTTGGCAGGGGTCGCTATCGCACTCATTAATTTCTGAAAGAAGGAAGTCCATTAATAAAACTAGCTGTAACATGTTTAACGAGCTTACTTTCCACATTTGCTAATGTGACAGTTCGCTGAAGGGTAGCTGGTAAGCAGTAACAGTTGTATGTGGTCACGATAATGATACAAGATGTTTTATGAGCTTGTGGACAAATAAATTCTCACGGGGTGATACGGTTTGACTTTTTTCTTGCAAAGACATTTATTGTTTCCTCCATTGCAGATCTTGTACAATGGCACAATAAAATACTTGTACAATTTGATTTGCTTCGTTTGTGTTACTTTGGTAATTGTTATATCATGTATTGCTATATGTTAAAAAGTCGGTTGCAGATTTCGATATGGTCAAAGATGTGGTCGTCTTTGATATGACAAAGCCTTATGTGAATAAGATAAAAGCTCTCTTACCTGTGCAATTAGTTTGTGATAAAGTTTTGTATCCAGCGTGGCAAATACAAGAAAATGAACCTATAATGTTCGTACAATTGGCATTTCTATCGCATGGGTTGTTGCCGGGCTTGCATTCGTCTAGATCGTCTTGACAACTCCCCCCTGTCATGCCGTCGGGGCATGCTTTACATCCGGTTGTGACGTCGCACACGGTGGCGGAATCCCTGCAATTGCAGTCATTGGAGCAGCCCGGACCCCAGAGACCCCTCTGGCAGGCTGAAAATATGGTTAATTATATAATTAAGAGAAAGGCTTGAAAACGGTTTACTTAAAACTAACACTGCAATGATAATAATAATAATAATAATAATAATAATAATAATAATAATAATAATAATAATAATAATAATAATAATAATAATAATAATAATAATAATAATAATGTGCGTTTGCTGTCCAATTTAGGCAGAGTATGATGAGGTTAAAGTACAGAGTATTGGAAGCACAAAACAGCAACTATGGGTAATTTAATACTTTTATAATGAGGTTTACATGGACGCATCAAATTGTATTGTATTTTTCATTGTTCATCTTCAAAACAAAATCAAGAATCTACGTCATTTGTGAGAAAATCGCCATTAATCATACATGCTGGGTCACACAGAATCGGCTACTGAGCTACACTATTCTGTTAAAATATTACAATTGACTGCTTCTTGCCTCGAATAAGACGTCAATTGCCAAATGGACTGAAGAAATGCATATTAAATTGGAAAGTATTATATTTCATATTTATCCGAAAATATCAACTAGTTCGCATCTCAAAAAAAGTTGATGGTAATTTTAACAGAAAAGGTGCAATACTTCACCATGAACATTTGCTGTGGGGAATGAGTATGAGTAACGGTCAAATCCGCATCTCAATTCAGCATATCAGTCATGTATGTCCTCCATTAAAATCACAGGGCAACAGATACAGTTTTATCTCACTTAGGAAAGAAATGTGTGGTGGTCAAACTTGAAACTAAGGATAGATTTCTTTCGGGTGGCAGTTTGGCTCTTGTACCGTTTTGCATGTACAGTGAAACCTGGCTATTGTGGACACCTGTAGGACTAGCAAAAAGTGTCCATAGTTGGCAGATGTCCATAATAGACAGGTGTTTTTAACAAAAAAATTACCTTTCGATTTTAGGCATAACTGTCGACATTATACAGGTGTCCGCATTATGCAGGTGTTCACAAGGACCAGTTTTACTGTACTTCTTATTACCAATTATAGATTGTGCATTCTTTTCTCAAGGCTCTACATTTGTAGTTATGAAAATGTGGCATTTCATTGTAGTTACTGGGGTTACTTCAAACGCGGCAGTGGAAAACGTCACGTGAGGAGATTGTCTTGTGACCAGCTGCCTGAGATAGCTGCTTGGCTTTTTGTAGGGCCCATGTATTTGTTCGCGTATCTACCTCCACTTATGGGTGTAACCATAAATTTTCAGTCACATTTGTGTTACATACACGAAAATGTTTGTTACACGGTGGAGACGTGAGGAATACAGTAGAATCTCAAATTAGGACCACCGCCACGAATAGACCATTTCTATAGTAAGACCACCACTATACAGACCCGTTTTAATTTTTTCCTCAATTCAATTATATCTCCATTAAGACAACTGCCCTATTTAGACCACATTTTTCCAGTCCCTTAGGTGGTTTGAATAGTGAGATTCCAATGTGTTTTTATTTGGTTGTAATGCAATATTTTTAGCACAATTTTTTCTTTCGCCCTGAAGGCTATGTCTGATGGCGGACAAATCAACTAAATAAACCGATATCATGAACTGGGACCAGTGTACTTGCCTTAATAGTACAAAATGACTGATTCAAGCATCAATTCACAAAACTTATACATCTGAACGTTAAATCAGTGTAGTTCTGCACAAAATGCTCTAGACTGGATTTTCATTTACATTGTTTCCACAACTGATAATTAAATAAACGTCTTATGAGCTTCCTTACTTTATGTTGCGTATTAATTCATAAGTGCTACCTTTGCACGATCTCCCATCACTCTGAAGTATGTATCCTATATTACAGTAACATGTGTATCCCCCAACTGTGTTGTTACAGTTTGATGGCTGGCTACAAAAGTTTTTGGAAGGTATTGAACACTCATCCTCATCTGAAAATACAAGGAAATTAAACTCAAAATCTTAGAAGTGCGTGTAATCAAGATGCATTAAGTTTCATGCCCGATCTATAGACTAGTATGCTGGTCTTTTGCCACATCAACGAATTCAAAAGGAAGATTCAGCATACATGCATTTCACTCTCTCAGTGTCAACTGCGACAAAAGTCGAAGTCCTTAAAAAAGAACTGTTCTGAATTGTATAAAGGGTGCTAGATTCATGTTCCTTGTAAAAAGACATTTCAATCAAGTTCCAGTATGGCTGTACTTATAGATAATATGATGGTTGAAGTCAACAGCTTTCCTGGCAAGCTTAAGGCGCAATGCGCTCCAAAGCTGTTGATTCAGTCCAAAAACGTGGCACTGAAAGAGTTAAAATTTGTATTATGACAGAACATCCAATAGTACAGAAAAACATGATCCATATTCATTAATTCCAAACCCAACAATGACAGCAAAGAGATTCCAGACTTGCCAAAGCATCAACATTTCTCTTCCAATACCAATGCGAAGAACCAAATTTCACTCCTGACTTGAGACAGGCAGTACCAATGCGAAGAACCAAATTTCACTCCTAACTTGAGACAGGCAGTCACCCATAAAAGGCAACTGGTGGTTTTAAACCGGTCCTCCCAACCTTAGAAATATTCATCATTAACTGCAGACACCAGTTCTTTTCCAAAATGTATAGGCCTGACCACCCAAAATACAAATTTTATTACTTCTGCCAAAAATAAAAAGAGACCTGTTAGGCCTATCACCTTTTAGTTCTCCCGACTTGTCAGTCAGCTAAGTTTAGAGTAAAAGAGTAAAGTAGGCCTACATCGTTTTTGTGATATTTATGAATCTGGAACATTATAAATACACTCTACCTCCATTATAACTATGAGTCGGAGAACAAAGCCATTTTATACGGCCAAGAAAAAAAAACAATCTGATTAGGGTAACAGTAAGCTGCGTAAATTCATATAATGTTTCATTGCATACTATTTGGTTGAAGTTTGCAATTTAACCTTCAAATCAAAATTATATACAAATATCCAATGTTTGTCGGCTCCAAAAACTCTGTCACAAATATGTATTATGTAGAAAGATATATATTTGTTTCGGATGTAGAATATGAAAAATAAACCACCATGCGTCGTCACAATAAAGCCTCTATAATATTTAGCCTCATTATTATTTATGTTGATGTCATATACCCGTATATTATTAACAAACGATGTTTGTGGGCCACATCTTATCAAACCTGGTAGTAAATTAACTAGTAACATTTTTATGTCTGTGTGCCAACACAGACATATTGTTTTTCTAGGAATTTTTTAATTCTTTCTTTCTTTCTTTCCAGGCAAATTTGTCCGATATTTCATTTGAAAAGTACTATACGTAGAAACTTCAACCTTGGCACAATCATACTTCTATAGATGAAGTCTGGCTTTTTTATAATGAGAGGTCATGCTTTTCAAAATTATGCAAATGAGAGTTAATTGAAGTTTTAAATCTTCAATATCTTATATACTATAGTAGATGTGGTTCTGAGTGTATAAGAGTTCGATTATAGCAAGGCAAAGGTCATGTCAAATGTCAAGGTCATGTCAAGGACAAAGGTTATGTTAAGGTCAAAGGCAAATTTTAGGTCAGAATGTCATTTTCAAGGTCCAGGTCCACTTCAGGTAGAGGTCATCTCAAGGTCAAATGTCTTTTCAAGGTTAGAGGCCACTTTCGATGGTGGCCTTCTTCTAGCCATAACTTGGTCAATTTTTATCCAATTTTGATCATGTTGGGCTCAAATTATAGCTATTATAACACTGCACATTTTGACACTTACATGTGACCCCTAAAAGTCAAAGGGCAACGTCGTTTGGACCGTTGAAAGTGTCACCCAGCCAAAACTCGGCCAATTTCCATCCAATTATAATCATGTATAGGACTTAAATTGTGGGTATTGCAACACTGTATAGTTTTGCAATTTACATGTGACCTATAAAGGTCAAGGTTATTTGGACTTTGAAATTTTCATCCAGCCATAAGCTTAATGGAATGTGAAGTACCAAAGGACAAAAGTTGTAGCATTTAATATTTACAACATTTGAAGGCACACAGACAGATTTGCTTTGAAGCAAATCTTCTTTCCTAGTTATTTTATCGATTCCATACGCCTGTGCACATATTCCAAGCAATCGGAGTATAATACATATAAATACAAGGCACAACATGCAGAAACCGTACTTAACAAATGGGCAATCTAACTCCAAAATAAAAACATAACAAGAGGGCTGTGTAAACAGCCCGTCCTCCGATGACCTTGATATTCAACCCATAAGCCACAAGGAGTTCCACTCTGGTATAGGGTACCCAGAAGGGTTCCTGTGCAATTTCAAAGTAACAGGCCGAGCTGTTTGAGAACCCCCTACAGCATCACCACCTAGTGACCAGCTTTGTATGATCCTTCCCCAGGTACATTTCCATTACGTTTTGACAAAATCTGAGTAATGGTATTGTTAAAGAACACACAAATAATGAAAAGACACACAAATTTTGTGAATAAATAGATAGAAAAAAGTCAAAGCAAGAAGCGAGAAGTCGAAAATAGCAAAAAACACACAGAATTGTTTTTTTTTTTAAGTTTAAACATTGCACCACCACCACCTATTTAAAAAAATAAAGGTTTGGAGGTCACCTGAAGTGTCCCTATACAATTTCGAAGCAGTTGGCGCGGTGGTTTTAGATGAATTGATTTTTTAAAGATTTTCTATCCAAAAAGAAAAAAAATAGTAAATTACCCAAAAATCACTGGAGCATGACCATTTTAAGAAACGCGGTATCGATTCACCCAAGGTAGATCCCGACGCCATTTGAAGTGGATCTGTCTAACTAGAGCAATCTTTGGCGAATTCAAAAATGCGAATTGTTGATGGAGGACGGGCAGACGACGACGATCGTATCACCACGAGATAAAAGCTAAGCGCAGACACAAAAATAGAAACGTGCAGTGGTTCCCCTGGATAAACCCTAAGAACGACAACTGTAAATGTCTTTAAGTTTTCCACATGCCAGCTACATTAATGAAATCAAATTCTCTTTTTGGTCGTATTCGGAAATGTATCAACAGTCAGATACACTGCGTCTGTACCTCCTGGCACAAACTATATAACATTTAGAAAAACAAGAAAGATCGTCACTTACTTGCGTCATGGAGCGTTTATATATAAAGAAGTCCATGTTTGTGCTCATCAAATTATCAACGGATGCCTTTCCGAGCCTTGGGCACTAATTTTCGCCATCATTTATAACTGTAAACCATATAACGTCGGTCTCTCGAGCGGCCAAAGGCCGAGGCTGCTAGAGAGGCCGAAATTATGTGGGTAATCATAACTGGTGCATCTCATTTTGGATTAAGCATCTTCATTTCGGGTAATACCTTAATTCCCCGCAGTTAATGCGCACTTTTTTGAGCAAAGTTTGTTTTCACATAGCGATGCCAGTTATTCAGACATACAGAGGTCGGATTTTTTTCTGCTTCATGATTGCCGGTTGCCAGACGACACCGTTCACAGTGAACGGGTACACTGTTGTTGGGCGATGAACAAATTAAGCGTTCATCGAATCAGTCTTTGAATGTGCTTCAAACTAGCATATTTCGTCAAAGACGTGCATTCCTACTTTTTATCCTCTTTTCGAACAAATAATGACTTAAAACAACTTTACTCCGACCGTTGCTTTCTATTCAGACTTCACAAACGAGTGCTTCAACTTATGGTTTCTATGGTAAACTAAGCAGCAGTTTTGCATTTTGCCCGGCAGATGGCGAGACTTCAGTATATCGAAACTTCAAGGGATATCATGTGCAAACTGTCTGTCTGTCCCATTCGCAACTTTGGCCGATCTTGTAAATTAATGGGCTGATTGTGACATCATGCCTTATAAAACGAAATGGCGATGCATGAACTAAATCTGTTATATATGAGTCAAAGGGAGTGTGTGCTGGTGTAAGCTCAAAGTGTCAACCGCTATTTCGAACTTCACGCATCACACAAAGCCAACACGCAACATGCACAACAAATCTTATACCATGCCCCCTTTGTTTTCTCAAGGGATACATATGTCACCTGCTTCCACATATACCCCTGCTTAAATTTCCGTGGCTAAATTTCAACACAGGACTGATTTGTTTTGGTGAATACATTTTAAAATGCATTTATATTCATGAAAACAAAGAAGGCATGGTATGAAATGGATACATTCCTTGTTCTCGTGATTTATCTGAAATCCTGCATTTTTAAATCCCTACGCTTCGCTCCAGGATTTAAAAAAAGCAGGATTCCAGATAAATCCCTTGAACTTGTATCCTTTTCTTACATTCTTTCCGAAGTTTATTTAGGTTACCCTAACAGCTTTGAAGTTTTTCTATTAGACGGAAACCCTTTTCCACCCCCTGAAGCGTGTTTGCCAGGCCCAAGTTGCAGCAAGTTATCGACAATGCGAGTTCGTGAATCGTTATCATTTATCCAGTAATTAAAGCTGTATAATCCAGAAAAGGTGCAAGATCCAGAATTGGTGATAACCCTATCCATATCACCACAGTGCAAAGGTCACTGAGAACAACTTTCCTTCTAAATTCTTGTAATTGGCGCACGTCAAGCATGTAGTTTTCAAATGACCTAATTACTGGATCCTGCGTTACAGTTATTCATACGCAAAGCTATGCAAAGCCTTGTTTGATAAAATAAACGTTGAAACTGTTTTTAGTTGTCTTTTTTGTATTTAACGATGAAAATATAATTACAGCTATTATTACTGAATAAAAGTAAAACCAGCCGCGTGGAGGAGAACAGCAGATTGACCTCTTCCAGCGGCGGATCACTCCTCGTGCAAGCACTATGAGTGATCCGCCGCGGGAACGAGGCCAGTCTGCTGACTCTTCTCCTCCACTTGGCTGGTTTTACTATTGTATCACACTTTATCGACAACGTTTTCTGAACAGACGTCAATAGTTGACATAATTTCCATGAAGTCCGGTAACTTGGAGACTTTAATGTAAATAAAACTGGCAAACTTCCCGGGTTGGATAAAAATAGGCAATGGAGCCGCCCATGTACGCATGCGCAGTAAGGGTGACGAAGAAAATAAAATCCATAGACTAGATAACGAGTGATCTTCTAATTGGATGATTTACCGTTCTGTTATGTCCTGTATTCACATGTGCTGATGGTAAGGGTTCGCTGACGCTCCCTATTAACTGCATAAAATTTGGGACAGGCATATCAAATACAATGAAACATGAATCCATCATAAAAATGGCACTATACCATATACGCTAACCAGCCTTTCATGACCACGCTTGATCGTGGGCTGCACCAAGTGCACAAAACACACACACACACACACACACACACACACACACACACACACACATCGTTTGTCTGGAATTCATCATTCCATTATGTGTCCGCCCTTAACAAAACAGTTCCTATTGCCATTACCCAGCACGTGTCGTGAAGAAATCAGGCAGACGCCCCGGATAAAGTCACCAAAGATACATTTCAAGCCATTGTTTGACGGTACAGAGGGAGTGATCTGCCCATGGCATTGTAGTTCATGTGCTCAGGGACGTGCTACAGAAGGACTACCAACGGCGGGGCCCCCTTTGTACCATCTATGTTGCCGCTGCTCAAGTGATCGGGTGTTTGAGCGAGCACCTTCAGTGCTGAACAAACACAACTCCACGGTCCGTGCTGGCCGCTGGCAGTCTCGTGGGCCAGGTCACGCGATGAAAGGCGAGAATAATCGCGTCACCGACTGAAATGTGCAAAATTTTTCACCGTGTTCCACATTTTAAAGTGAAAATTTAGTTTAACGCCGGACTCAGCTACTAAAAATGAAGCCACCATCATGATCCTACTGGTGTTGTATGGGCCAAGCAGACGACCGGAAGTGACGTTTGGGAGCTCAGTGTCACCCTGTGGAACCGGCCGGAGCTCTCAACCCTACAAGACGAATATAGCGAGCTGACAAGACGTGTTCACCGTGGTTCTCTTTCACACCCGGGTGATCGGCACCTTAGCTGCTATCCAGTCAAGGTAAATAGACTTTCTTGTGCCAACACACACAAATACAACAATTGGTACCAGAACCAGGTCTTCCCCGTGGACTATAGATTACGTGGATCTGTCTAAATTCGGACAATTTGGACGTCAGGCTGAAGTGTTGTTGGCTGCCGGTGGCTGTGCACTGTTGGGTCTCATGTCTCGACGGTGTGACTGCCCATTTGGAGTCTAATATTTCAGAATTCACATACAATTTGGTCGGGTAATTGCCTGACCAATGCTGTGATTTTGCTAAATCAAGAAGACCAAGAAATCGCTGTTTTTCCATCGCTTTTCTAACTTTTCGCGGCCATTGACATTGTTTGTTTATTCAAAATTTGAGCGTGTGTGACAGTTTTGTTTCATGACATGACAACATGTTGACATATCTTGGTTGGTTTTGTGTCTAACCGAGGTATCTGTTCACACGGTAGTACAAATTTAGCAGCATTTCCTTGCTGTTTGATATCATTTTTGAGAAATTTTGACTTGGTGGGGAACACGGTTTCCAGTACTGCAGTTTCCTTGTTTGAATTTCCCGCCGCAGAAAGCTTTTTCCATTGTGTTACACTGCAGCCATTGCTGTGGTATTGTGTCACTTTTCCTCGGCAACATTGATACCTGGTGTTGCGGTTACTTAATGTTGTGGATTGGAAATCAAGATCAAGCAAAGTTATTAACTTGTGTCTTGGATTTTGATTAAGTTAATAATAGGAAGAGTTTTTTTTTCTCTCTTCTTGGCCATATCTACCTCATTGTAAGTGAGTGTTTTTTTTTTCTTTTCCTTCTTTCTTGTATCCCCTCCATACTTGCTTCATCAGAAGGGAAAGTGATATATTCTTAGTTGCTAATTACAAGTACTGGGCAGTGCATTGCTCTATTTATTAGCTTGGCAATATAATGACAATTAATGGGAATCATATTATTTTGTTAGCATTTGGAGAGCAAATATTTTCTTTTTGAGTGGATAATGCCTATATACATGCAGTGAAGTGTATGTCTGCATGTGTTTAATTGTGAAGTGGATGCCTACTACTGGATAGGAAAGTGTATGCGTGCATGTGTTGGATATTGAAGTGGATGCTTTAATTTATTAGATAGTGAAGTGTATGATTGATACTGCCCTGTGTTCAAAACCCTTTCCCCCACATGCATACCCTCCTGTGTTCATTTACTGACCATGCTTATCACATGCTCTGAGTTAATTGATACATTCTTGAGCTTTCACAATTACATACTGCATTGCAAAAAGTTTACATAGTTGCACATTACCTTGCATACCTTAGCCCTGGTACTGGTAATTACTGTAATTCTGCTGTATTCGTATTTTTGCTAATCATGCTGGTGGTACGTAACAGTGAAATTTAAACGCACGAAAAGACAGCAATCTATAGCATATTTAAGTGTTACCATAGGGAGACCACATGTTCCAGTTGTGATTATTTTTTAAAGTAATTGGTATATGGTTGTATATTTTTCCCTCACTTTGGAGAATTGTTTATATTTATACATTGCCGGAGCAGGAATTATTTTGGAAAATTAACTGGTCCCTTGCAGTCACATATCCAAATTTCAACATAACTGCCCACACAATCTTACAAGAAGTACAATTATGGCACCCATATATATGCACAATGCCACTGGCAAGGCTTTGGCCACCCTACCAGGCATTGGGGTGAACAAGGTCAAGACAATTTTGAGCTTGCGCGATGATTTAAGTGAGCATGGCCACTTGTTGACAGTAGACCAGCTAGTGCAGGCCAATGTTTTGACTGAGGAAGCATGGGAAAAGATGCTGCAAAATGGGCTGATTACCTTTGAGGAGCCTCATGAAAAGTTTACCCAGGCAGATAAAGATCAGCTGTTGTCAGGGATGATGCAAGTAGTGGAGCAGGCATTGTCCGGTTTGACACAGAAGGTGGATGCAGTGGTTGCAAACCAGGCACGCTTGCAAAGCCAAATCGATGGGTTGGCATCATCCCCAGGTAAGGCTCCATTGAGCATGCCCCAAGAGACACAGTCAACCACAACGCGGACTTCCACAGGAGTCCCACCAGTGGCATGCTCCTCCACATCAACAACGGCCGGGGGGCCAATTATGTCAACAAGATCACAGGGACCCCCATCCTCATTCACTCATGCAATGTTGAGTACAATGTCGGGAGTGGCCCCACATGATGTGTATCACCCCCCAGAGGCTGGAACAGCATCCAGACAAGCATGGAAGCAGTCCCTGCCACCGCCAGTTACTAGGACAACGGGTCGACTGCCATTTCTTTCAGTGGCCATGCCATCATATGTAGCTCCGCAGGAGCTCCCGCATGTCTCGCTTGGTACGTCAGGATGGCAACAATACCAAGGACCCCTATCATACCAAACTGTAACAAAACCACCAGGTTTTCAACCGTTACCATTACCAATGCCAGGAATAGGGGTCCAGGTCCCTCAGGTCTCTCCTGGACCACAAGGGCCGATCCCTGGCATGGGAGTCCAGATCCAACATTTGTCTCCTGTGCCTGAAGAATTACAAACACCCCCGGGATTTCCGGCCCCACATAGAGGTGTAGGTAGGAGGGTAATGGCCACCAGGGAACCGCCAGCCCCTAAAATGGCGACATACGATGGGAAACAAGACTGGCGGTCCTATATCCTACAGTTTAATAGGATGGCTGGGAGGTATGGATGGACACCAGATGACAAAGTGGACAGGTTAGTGGACAGTCTACGAGGAAAAGCCCTGGATTTCTATGGGAGCTTGGACGGGGCAATACGTGATGATTTTGAATGCCTGGTACGGAAACTGGACCATAGGTTTGGCCGTAAAGACCCTCCTGCAAGTGTGCGTAAACAGCTGTCTACTTTAAAGCAATGTTCAGATGAGACCCTGGAAGAATTTGCAGAGCGGGCGCAAAAATTGACTAGGGACAGTTACCCGGAGGCACAAGGTAACGGTATCGAAATTCTCCAAACTATGGCTATGGAAGCCTTTTTACGGGGATGTAGTCACCAACGGGCTGCTCTGCAGGTTTTAAATAAAGAGCCACAGGATTTGGAGACCGCCCTACACCTCATGAAAATACATGAGCAGAATTTTGATTTAATGTTTGGAACGCCTCGCAAAGTGGTACGGGCTGTCTCATTCAGTGACGACTATGAGGATGGTCCCTCTCAGGGAATGGCCTCAAAGCAAGGCAACAGGGACCAAATTTTGGAGGAGAAAGTGGCCAAGGCAGTAAAGCCCGGCATTGAAGAGGCTATGAAAGGTATGGCAACACTGTTCAAGACCTTCTTGGACAAAATTGATACTGGGGCAAGGCAGGAGACAGTAGCACCAAAGGGTAGTCCAGGTAGGAGTCCAGTCCCGGGTAATAGGGTCACACAACAAGGGCCAGAGGCAAATAGCCCAAATAGAGCAGGTACTCCTCCCAGGGAAAGGGGACCTTGTTTTAAGTGTGGAAGCCTTACACATTTTTTCCGGGATTGTCCAAATAGATCAGTGTCCCCAGGGAGCCGACGAGAAGTTTCCCCTAAGAAGGGTTTAAACAACAATGGGTTGTAGAAGGGGGCCGCCCAAACAACCCCAAACAATTCAGTTGGTCAACAGATACTTGAAAAGGGGGGACCGAAAAAGGATTGGGCATTAAGGGAGGTAACTTTCCGGGAAAGGGTGGGGTACAACATCATTATTCCACTGGGTGTTAACTTTGTGGAATGCAAAGCAGTGGTCGATACCGCTGCACAGGTGACTGTGGTAAGTACGGAATTTGCCAAGCAAATCGGTCTTGATTTAGCACAAGCAGAGGAAGTAACTTTGAAGGGGGCAGCGAAAGAAGGCTGTATGTCAGCATTTCTTGTGGAGAAGGTAAGAATTACAGTGGCAGGAAATGCTTTCTCGTGGAATGTGTATGTCGCTCCCATTACGGATCCAGTTATACTGGGGTTAGATTTTTTGTTAGCCCATGAGTGCACAGTTGACCTACGAACCAACATAGTAGTTGTTGGGGGAGTTGTGGTCCCAGCGGAGTTATGTCGGGAAGGCAAGAGGTCACATACAGTGTGTAAGGTAACCTTACAACACAGAGTAGTGATACCCCCGAACACAAGGGTGCACGGCAGGGTCTGTATTGAAAATGCGACAGAAGAGGATTATGTGGTAACTCCCATAAGCATGGGAGATGAGTTAGTTTGCCCTACAGTGCTGGGGTCTGGTAAAAGTAACATTCCTCTAGATTTCGTCAATCTGTCAGATAGTTTCATAACCCTTAAGCCTGGTAAGCTTGTGGGCAGTGCCATGCAGGCTCAAGAGGTTCTGTCAGGTCCAGAGGTGACATGTTTGTCATCGTTGATGAGCATCGATCCTTCTGGTATTGCCAACAAACCCTTGAAATTGAGAGGTGCAGAGGATGCAGAGGTGAGGGATTCGTCAGAGTTGATGGATACTGATCCTTCAGTCCGAAACATCCAATCATCAGAGGGAGGGCGTTCGTTAAAGTTGACAGACGCCAATTCCCCTGAAAATTATCATATAAGGGCAGTGGACATTGGGGGGCAAAGTACTTTAACACATGTTGAAGTGCCAGAGCATTTGAAGTCTGTGTGGGAACGTTCATGTGACAATCTGACACCAGTCGAATCTCAACAATTGGCTCAGTTACTAAGTGACTATGCCGATGTCTTTTCGAAGCATGAACTGGACCTTGGGTGCTTTGCAGCTGTGACACACAAAATTGACACCCAAGATGCTAGGCCCATTAAACAGCGAATGAGGCGAGTTCCCTTGGGGTTTGCAGGTGAAGAAGCAAAACATCTTAAACAAATGTTGGATGCCGGAGTGGTTCGGCCATCTTCATCTGAATGGGCAGCGGCACCTGTGCTAGTACGAAAGAGAGATGGTGGGGTGCGGTGGTGCCTGGATTATCGGGCACTGAACAATGTCACAGTGAAAGACGCGTACCCGTTACCTCTTATAGGGGAATGTCTGGACACCCTAGGGGGGAATCACTTCTTTTCTTCTCTCGATATGGCCAGTTCGTACTGGCAAATTCTCATCAAGCCCAGCGATTCTCACAAGACAGCATTCGTTACCAGGTACGGATTGTTTGAATATGTTTGCATGCCTTTCGGTTTGTGTAATGCTCCTGTGACCTTTATGCGAGCAATGAACCTGGTGTTAAGGGGACTGACATGGTCTGTGGTACTAGCGTTTCTCGATGATGCCTTGGTGCTCGGGAAAGATGTTTCCGGCCATTTCAAAAACTTGGAGGAAGTTCTTGGAAGATTCGGACAACACCAAATTAAATTAAAACCGCAGAAATGTGTGTTGTTTCAGACGGAAGTGAAGTTCCTAGGTAGGGTGGTATCTCTGGAGGGCATAAAGGTTGACCCTGATAAGATTGCTGCGGTTAAAAAGTGGCCAGAACCCAAGAACACCAAGGATGTGGAAGCATATCTTGGGTTCGTCTATTACCATAGGGAACACATCCCAAATTTTGCGGAAATCGCAACCCCTCTGTATGCTCTCACAGGCCCCAAGAATAAGTTTCACTGGGATGCAGATCACCAAGTGGCTTTCGAGAAACTGAAAACTGTTCTCATCAATGCACCAGTGTTGGGATTCCCGGGCAACGAGGGGACATTCGTGCTTGACTGCGACGCTTCAGGTACAGCCATGAGACTGAGGTTGATGATGTAGTGCCGTTGGCCATAAAGCAGGTCAACCTAGATGCCTCAAGTCTTGCAGACCAAAGTGGCAGTGGTAGCTGGTTTGAGGGCTATTCTGCTCTGACACTGCGCGAACGTCAGATGAAGGATGCCGACATTGCTCCCATAGTGTCATGGTTGGAGGCACACACAGATCCTGCCAGGGATGAGCTCCAGCTGAAGAGTCCAGCTACCAAGCACTATTGGATGTGTAGATCACAACTTTCCCTTGAAGATGGAGTCCTTTTCTATAAATGGGAGGACGTGATCCCTAGGAGGTGTCTAATAGTGCCAAAATCTCTGAGGGATGAGGTTTTCAGGCAGTGCCATGATGTTCGGTTCGCTGGACATCTTGGACAGACCAAAACCCTTGAGATTCTCAAGAGAAGCTTCTTTTGGCATCAAATGGGCCTTGACTGTAAGCTGTATGTAGAGTCATGTGTTACCTGCAGTATGAACAAGAAGCCAAAGGCATGGCCAAGAGCCCAACTGGGCAGATACCATGCAGGGGCTCCAATGCAGAGGCTCCACATAGACATCTTGGGTCCCTTCACCCCCAGTGCCTCTGGGAACGTATACGTCCTAATGATGGTCGATCAGTTCACCAAATGGATGGAGTGCTATGCGCTGCCGAATCAAACAGCAGAATCCATTGTGGACAAACTTGTGAACGAATTCATTGCCAGATTTGGGTGCCCTCTCTATCTCCATAGTGATCAGGGGAAAAATGTAGACGGGAATTTAGTACGGGCTATATGCAATCTACTAGAGATCACTAAAACACGCACCACACCCTATCGCCCCTGTGGCAATGGGCAAGTAGAGAGGTATAACCGTCTACTGTTACAGATGATCAGGTGCTGTATTGAGGGGTCCCAGAGGAATTGGGACAAGCATTTGCCCCAGCTAGCTGCTGCAATTCGTGCAATGCCGAACAGGAGCACCGGTTTTTCGGCCAATTTGATGATGCTTTGGAGGGAAGTGTTCAGCCCCAGGGATCTTATGTTTGGATTAACTGGGGATCAGCCAGAGCAGGATGCACCAGCGTATGCCCAAGAGCTTAGGCAGATCCTAGACAAAACACACCAGGTAGCTCGAGATCATCTTAAGGTGTCACAAAGACGGCAACAGAAAACATATGACCTCAAACTGTGCAGTCGCTCATACGAGGTGGGTGATCTTGTGTACAGGCTGGAGTCTGCCTGCAAGCCAGGGCAATCACGAAAACTGAAGAAGGTGTGGAGTGGTCCATACATGGTAGGGAAGGCGTTGTCCCCGGTTCTGTTCAAGATCAAGGGTCATAGGAAGGAGTGGGTAGCTCACCATGATCGTCTTAAGCCCTGCAAAGATCGCTTTATCCCGATGTGGATGAGGAGGATGAGGCACGAGCAGTTGGACTTAGATAACACAATACCCTATGATCAGGAGGAGGATGATGGTTCTTTGGAGAATATGCTCACTGATCTTTTCGACCATGATGGGCCAGAAGATCCTACCATCACCACTCATGGGGATGTGGATGCTACGGGGCCAGGTGACAGTGTTGAAGACTGCTTGACTAGTACCCCAGTGCCCATGACCCCACCGTCGCCCCCTCTCATGAGAGCTCATGATGGACAGGAACCACTTTCATTAGCCACAGTGACCCCACCGTCACCCCCTCCCGTGAGAACACGGACTGGAAGGAGAGTTGTCCCCCCAGCTCATCTCCGGGAGTTTGTGTAATTTTTCATTTTTGTATATATAACATTTTTGAATATTAAAGAAACGTGTATATATTTATTGTTGTTCTTTTTAAAGAGAGCTCCGCATGTGGGGGATTGTAATAAAGGTCATAAGAATAGTCAGGGCAGGCGTATTATTATGCCTTAAGTGGTAAAAACATCCCTTTAATTTTGGATAGATGGCAAGTCCGTCGTCACAGGATGAGGATTGGATTGTGTTAGATGAACTGCCAGAAGACCATGATAAGGATCAGGAAACTTCTCCTCCGCCATCCGAATTTCATGTACTGGTACCATCACAGGGTCCAGAGGTGGATGGGGTGGTAGACCCTCAGCCTGCTCTGTTCCAATCACCTAAAGGCTGGACGGAGAGGAAAGTGGAGGCCATGGGGCTTAATCTGCAAATTGTGGTGGGCACAAGGTCCAAGAAGGGAAGTTGTGATCACCCGTGCCCATTGTGTTCGTCACGGTTCACGCATGTTAAGAGACATGTTTTAGGTTCACATCTCCCCTGGTAACTATATCCCTGCAGTGCATGTTGGACCTGTGGATTCCAAGGGACCACGGTGGCGAGGATGGGCCAGCATTTCCAGAGACACGAGGAAGGCACATCAGCATTTGGGGATGAATACTTGGACAACTGGGCTATGCTGGTTGCTGGGTTCTTGAGAGCCTTGAACAAGGAGGTAGGGCTGTCGGAGGTGAGGCAACTCCTTCCACATGTGCGGTCAAGGAAATTGTATGGGGAGAATTCCAGCACCACTGAGGTGGAGATGTCCTTGTTGAAGGAGTTTGCTCTGAGGACTGGGACCCTGTTCCCTACGCAGTTTAGTGTTTGTCCGCCCAACAGCATTGCTGCCTTGCTACACTGGAGAGTCCTGTCTGCCATCCTTGGGACCCTACCAGAGGACAGGAGGTTCTGCGGAAGATGGAGGAAATGTCTCCCAGCCTAGCGAGGGGTAAATCTTCCGGAAGGACCCTTTCCATCTGTCAGGGTAAGAAAAAGTATGCTGTGGCAGATGCCCATTGCCATCTGGGTGAGTTGCTGGACCGCTCCAACAGTTCGGACCTTTTGTTTGTCCTCACAGGGCAGCCCAGTAGCCGAGAACCCTACCAGTTGGAGTTTATAATCTCCAATCAGTGTTTTAATAATAGATGGAAGACTGTGAGGGGAATGGAGAGGTTGGCCAGGGATGAGCGAGTGTATTTCTCGATTGGTATGCATCCCCGGTTTGTGACAGGTCCTCCCAGCCAGAAACAAGTGAGAGAACTGGAGCGTTTGCTACAGGGGTCTCGATTCGTGGGATTGGGCGAGATAGGCCTGGACTTCAGAAGTCCTGACATCAGGGATCAACAGAAGGAGTATCAGCAACACACTCTTGAATTACTCCTGCCCCTGGCTGTAAGACACAGGTTGCCAGTGGTGTTGCACTTAAGAGGAGGTATCAATGGGGAGTGTACAACCATCGCCATGGAGCTCCTCAAAAGGACACTACCGCCAGAGCATCCATTGCATTTACATTGTTTTTCTGGAACGGCCACGGAACTTGGTGCCTGGATGGAAGCTTTCCCTGCCTGTGTGTTTGGCATTACAGCTGTCCATGGATGTGGGGATGATAGAGCAATGGTATTAATGCAGATACCTCTTCAGAAACTGGTGGTGGAGACAGATTCGCCATATTTGGTCCCACCAAGCATGAAGTCCAGGGCAAGATACTCTAACCCAGGCATGATTCTGGAGGCAGCCAGGGTAATTGCCAAGGCAAAAAAGATGCCCTTGTCCACAGTGTGTGAGGCTACCCGCTCAGTAGCCAAATGCTTCTACAACATATAGGAGGATGTCACTACAGGCTCTTAAGGGGAAATTTCTCGTGTATAAATATATATATTGGTTGCCTTTGGGGGGGGGGGTACTATTTAGAGCAGGCCAACTGGTCGGGTTGTTATCTGGCTGGTTGGTTAAGTAGTGAGGAAAATTGGGAGAGGTAATATAATGTGGACATTTTGTATATATCTAATATGTTAATGGGACACACATACCCCCACCCCCTGACCACTCAATGTGATATGAATTGCATGTATGCATCTGCATGGGATTGACCATTTATACTTTTCCATAGATGTGTGCTTGATACTTTCTATATTTTTGCAAATGTACATACTTGATATTGTTACCTGGTGATTTATGATGACCACATGTAACTCGGGAAGATATGGCAAATTAATGATATATGCTTTTTCTTCTCCCTTCTCAGGAACTGCAGCACAGCATGGGGATCGAGATAGAGCATAGGATAATGGTAGCTGTAAAAGCATGTGGGTGACTCTGCAAGAGCATGAGAGCTGTGGTGGTGGTTTGGTGGTTGCATTAAAATTTTAGTTTTTGGTATTTTTTGGAATTTTAACGAAATTGCATAAAGGGAGTGCCTTTTATGACGGGGAGGAGTGTTGTATGGGCCAAGCAGACGACCAGAAGTGACGTTTGGGAGCTGAGTGTCACCCTGTGGAACCCGCCGGAGCTCTCAACCCTACAAGACGAATATAGCGAGCTGACAAGACGTGTTCACCGTGGTTCTCTTTCACACCCGGGTGATCGGCGCCTTAGCTGCTATCCAGTCAAGGTAAATAGACTTTCTTGTGCCAACACACACAAATACAACACTGGCATGCACTATCCATCTAAAACTACATTTTTTTATTGCTGATTACGGCGTAAGGAGTTATTACGCACGCAATTTGTCTAACTTTGCATCATTTTGGACAGAAAAAATGCAAAAACTAGCCCTTTTATCGCCGATTTCAACGAAAAACACATATGATGGACTCGCACGGTTCTGATTCAAACGATGAGTCTGGTTGCGCACGCATAAAACTCTCCGTTTTTGGACTTGGTACAATAGCACACCCGATGTAAGTAACCCGATACAACCGAACGCGGTAACATAGATGGAACAACAATCGGACTGTGCAGGGGGGATTAAGTTGAGCGGCGCTACTGAACACGCATTGTAGTCGTCGCGCCCAGTTGACCTCTAAAGGGATTAGCGCTCCCGTTGGCAGTCCATCTATAGCACGTCCCTGATGTGCTGAAATCAGGGTAGCCGTCAGGACACACTCATGCCAATCAGAACCTTGTGAATAATGCGGAAATCGCAAAAAGAAATCACAAACAAATGATATCTGAGCCACAAAACCCGTATTGAAGTCCATATACATCAGTAATCAGTCGAAGAACTGTTTTACACGCCTCGCTTTCAATGTTTCTACTATAAGCGAAGCCGTCATCGCATCTGGCGTCCGTTTTGCCCAGTGGTGTTCATACTCTATGACTCAGCGCGGGCGCATAAGTGAACACACAACCTCGTCCATGACGGCAGGGGCAATTCTTTTTTTCTTCTAATTTTAACATCACGAATTTTCAAAAGTATCAAATATGTCTCGCTCAAATTCGCAAATTGTGAGTATTTTAAGTTCAAGAAAAGCTGTGAATAGATTTGAACACCCCTGCTGAGGTGTTCTGGAGAAAGTTTCAAAAATTGACAAAACACTAGACCAACTACTGGGGCAAGATTCCTTGATCAAATCTGCATCAAGGAGTCCCCAGAGGCGTTCCTATGCAATTTCATAGCAATTGGCTGGGCGGTTTCGGAGTTTTTTATAAGATTTTTTACAAAAAATATGAACAAATATCGTAGAAAAAAATCAAAAATATCTTTGGAGAATGACCATTTAACAAACCTCGGATGGAATCCTTCTCAGATACATCACCACAAAGTTTGAAGTGGATTTGAACAATGGTTTTTGAAAATAAGTCGAAAATGTTAATTTCTGACGACAGACGACGACACTTGAAGACACATAATAAAACATCAGCTGACTGACAAGCCAGTTAAAAAAAACGAAGTCAATGTGAAGCTGCAAATATGTGTAAAAATATTGAAATGTTTTGAACGATACAGCGTGTGTCAAGGTCACGGTTCTTCGGCAGGGAGTCTTATATGTGATCTATCTTTTAGTACTATACAATCCGCCATAAATATTTTATACATATACCATTACTACCTATGAATTCTGTAATGTCATCATAATCAAGACTGTGATTACGTACCTTCGCAATTAGATGTAATGTTAGAATAAAAAAAGCCTTCCGGACAAAAGCACTGCGGGGTACCGGTCGAGTTTGTACAGCCGTGAGTGCAGTTGGTCAGTCGTGCTCGGCCACAAAGATCCGACGCTGAAAAAAAGAGTTCAAATTTCAGGTAAAGGGCTCCACTTTCTTGTTGTTGATAACCACCTTTGGTATAATACAGCCTAATTGTTTGCCTGCTAAACATCCGTTCTTGGCGGTCTACTACCCCCCAAGCGGGGGCCAACAAAGTGTATCGCCCCAAGAAAGTCTGCTTAGGAGGCAACCTAATTGTGTATCAGTCCATATATGTACTTATGACGGCATGACTGTAAAAGTCGGAAACTTTAAAGTGGTCACCGTCTAAAAACAGTAAAAAAAATCACGCAAATTCTGTGTCATACATCTCTAGCAGGCTACCCAGAGCAGAAGCACTTACTCTGCTCTGTCTGTAAGTATGTAAGGATAGGGAACGCTCGGGACATGAATGGATAACATGACCTACCCACCACCCGGCTTAAATGAAGGTCATCACAGGTGTTCGTTTTTATGTTGGCATTTGTTTTTCAAGTGATAAGCATGTCATGACGCAATCAATAGTTTCTTTGTGTGTGTGTGGGGGGGGGGCAGTGCTATGACTTGAAGGGTGCCTTAATCTACCAGCATTACTGTCCCTCATTGTCTCTGTCTGCCGTGTCACTGAATGATAAGATCAAATAAGATCGCTTTATTTTGGACCAAAAAGTCCATACAGTACAAAAATGCATTATAAATAAAAACGATAAAAGATAACACTTCTGGTACAGCAATAAAACGTGTGGTACAGCAATGTAGCACCTGTCTATGCGACACGTAGAACAATAGTTAAAAGTTACCTATACACCATAAACTGCCACTTACACATGCAAATAGGACTCCGTACATCACTATCTATTGGCTTACTAAGCAGTTCATTTTTCTTTCTTTTTAAGCAGCTCATTCTTACATCTCTGAAGCCTACAGGAGAACCTGTACATGAGTTCACGTTACCGTTCTTGGTGTAATAGCATATCATTATGTATAAACATGCCGGACAGGACATATAAAGACCCATAAACCATCAAAAGGAACTATTATAACACTGTCAAGTTGTGAAAGACTGTCAGCTTCAATTTTGGGATTGAAGGTGAGGTTATCAAATCAGAAGATCATGTACGACTGCTCGGTGTAGAAATTGACAACAAGCTCAAATTTCATGTACATATTACCTCCCTCTGTGAAAAAGCAGCCAGACAAAAAAATGTTTTCAGACGCATCAGCTCATATTTTGATGAGTCCTCCAATCTTTTGATTTTTAGGTCTTTTATTCTTTCAAATTTTAATTATTGTCCTTTAGTTCGGCACTTTTGTGCGCCCTTCTTAAAAGGGCGGGACTGCCAACTTTACCAATAGGGAGACTATGCTCCCTGGCCACAGAAGTGTATAAGGTCCTGGGCAGCTACGGTCATGCCCAGGCGGTCATGACTACGCTCATAATATGTTTTAAAACGTCAGTCTAACAAGAATTTCCGGTTATCTAGATACTTGGATCTTCTTGCTTTCAATAAGGTCACTTTTGGAAACAATTCTCTGAGATATCTTGGTGTCAAAATTTGGAACAGAATCCCTAACGCAATAAAAATGCCACCACCCTCTCAGAATTTAAGAAACTGATATTAACTTGGAATATTGATAACACTTGTAATTGTTCTACCTGTCAATAGTTTGACTCCGATCTAAATATCTGGATGGCTGGCAACTACTTACTCTGAATGGTTTTTAGCGCTTATTCTGTAATAATATATTTTACAAACAATCTCTTTAATTTCATGTGTGCATAAATTTTTGCCTGAGCTTTTTTTAATGGTCCGTTGTAATAGCCTCTGGCTAATGTCCTATAATTGTCAACGTACCGACTTGAAATAAAGATTTGTATCTTGTATCTTGACTTAAGCCGACATGTTTTGACATCACCCCTACAATAACTGAACTTCCGATTTGGCATATAGCCAACACGGGCGTCTGTTGCTTCCGACATCTTGCTGGTTATGCAAGCCATCCGTGCCATGCTCTGATACGCTGTGTTCAGCTGAGTATTACTCAGCTGAACACAGCCTATTATAGCGTGGCACGTGTTATATGATTATTAATTTAATCGATCTCTGTTGGTCAGGTAATGCTCTCCAAAAAAGTCACCCTTAAAGCCAACAGCAGGTTGTCTTAATTGTATGTCTTTCTACTTATTTGAGAATTACACTTGTTGTCGACGTGCCTTGCACGTCGACTACATAGTAACTGCTGTTGACCTTGATAGAAAAATGTCTATAGGTGGAAGATACTCTAAAATTTAATCGAATACTGAAAACGGAATGTGTTTTTCAATCAGCAGAACTACAATCGATAACATGAATTCCCCAATGCTTTCAAGTCAAGTCTTTAATCTTTTATGTATTTATTTTAGTCGATCAATTTGAGGCATAAGCTTTACTGGCTTCCTTATCCGAAAATGTTGAAGTAGAAGAATCTGTCAATTCATTCCAGCGGCCAAGTGCGGGTGTAATTTTACACAGCCACGCGTCGTTATATTGGATTCCGAAGAGTAGATATATGCGCACGTTTTCATAAAACAGGAACCAGACATTATATAAACCGGAAATCCCTGTCACAGAAAAGATTGGGCATACGTGTGTATGATGGGACTATTCATCGGATCGCACTAAATCATATCGAATACAATTAAACTGCAACGAATAAACAGTTTATATAAAGGCAGCCAAATTCATTTGTAAAAACCGAGACAGAGCGACGGAAGAAAGGCATATCCACAGCAATTTTGAAAAACTGGGCACAAAAATTTTCGGGGCTCTGCATACATATACAGTGTGACCTCTAAGGGGTGTTCTGACAGAAAATTTTATTTACATTTAGCGTTTCCACCTTATACTTTGGTACTTGATGTGATTTATGCGAGTTCGAGCCTAGACCGAGTGGCAAGTGTCTGTGACTGAGACTGATGTGCGTCTCCGTCTATGAATATAATTGACTGATACGCTTCTTTGTCCCTGAGTATTTTCAACTTTACAGAAGACACCCGCCTTTGTTTCATCACTTTACATTCAGTTTTAGTGTTTCCTTAGTAACGTCTCAATCTAAGCAAAACTTTATCATAGGCCCATCTGTGTATTGAAAGAACCTCGCAAAATGTCCCGGTTAAATTCCGTTAAATATATGTTACATTTTGGACATTTTGTTACAGGGGTGCCAAGTTGCCCAACATATAAAACGGGTGCTCAAGCTGAAAAATGTTACAAAAAGCGGGAGTCCTATTATATTATAATGGAGGAAACAGGTAAAAAAGAGGGAGATAGACAAATTTCGGTGATTTATATCATTAGAAAAACGGGAGATCTCCCGCCAAATCGGGAGACTTGGCACCTCTGTTGTTTAAAAAAAAAAAGTATATAATTTCCAGATTTGAACTGACTTCTTCAGAAGCCTGAGTACTCGATTATCCGACAATGCCCTACTATGCACACCCAGTTACACAGCATGAAGCAATCTAATGTGGTAGCCCCAATAACAGCCCATTTTCCGGGTCCCCAGCAATGCCACGTTGCACTAGGAAGTATTACAACAAACAATAGAGGAACCCTCAATACCCAAATACTGAACAAAACCGCACTGCACACTTACTGTCTACACAGGATCTGTTGTCGGCCTGGAGCTCATAGAATTCCACACAAGCACATCGGTACGACCCTGGTATGTTGTGGCATAATTGCGAGCAGTTTGCGCTACGCTCTGCACACTCGTCGATATCTGAGCTCAGAAAAGGAGGACATACCACATTTGAGTTTATTGACCAACTGGAAACAGAGATGCTTCATTGGGAACAAATTAACTAAATATG
The DNA here is from genome assembly GCA_964020975.1 of Hermodice carunculata. NCBI lineage: Eukaryota > Metazoa > Annelida > Polychaeta > Eunicida > Amphinomidae > Hermodice > Hermodice carunculata. Next base: position 19,084,574 of record OZ026627.1, read on the forward strand.
ATTGATTTCAACACATCAGGTAAAACAGCAAAATATTATCAAGGAAGCTTAAACGAGTCCCGTTTCATCTTTTGATTTAATATTGTAAATGATATGCTTTTTGCAAGAGATGTATGATTCAAAATGTATATTTTTGTCAAGTTGTAAGGAAGGCAACTAGTCTACAGACCTTGCCAGATTGTACAAGCAACCATAATTACTTCATTAACAACTGTCCTTAACCTGACACTAGATCTACCACTGCCTGATAGTCGAACGTGATGTGCAAAATTCCGGACTGGCTGTACGAAGATATGTTTGAAAAAAAGGATGAAAACACAATCCGAGCTTCAAGTTTAACTTATTGTAGGATTAAATTAATAATTGGCGCTATCTTATATTCTCGGGCCTTTGATTTGTTGCTTACCAATTGTCTTTTTGAGGTGCGACTATTTGGCCAGGAAACATTTGAGCATTCTGTTTATTTACCAAAGTGCCATTTTATCTTCGTTTCTTTGAATTATGGAAGACTTCTCATTCTAAATGAATTTAGAACATTTATACAGGACGCTCAGACATTTGCATAGTTGACAAGTCTGCCATGAACGGATGACAGAACGTACATGCATACAAATACACAAACATACATACATACATACATACATACATACATACATACATACATACACATACATACATACATACATACATACATACATACATACACACATACATACATACATTCACACACACATACATGTGGCCACTCGCAGTTTGCTTTCCCCTCTTTACTTGATCTAAAACAGTCCATCAAATGGATTGCTGATCTTTGTACCAGTAAGTTCAGAGATGTTTTTAAATTTAAATTTATCAAAGCCTATTAAATGTATGCATGAGAGTGGCAGCAGTACCAGCACACACTGGCAATAAGGACATCAACAGCAATAAAAAAAAAAAAAATATATATATATATATATATATACATAAAGTGGAATCTCTCTATTAAGACCACCTAAGGGACCAAATGTGATCTTAATATAGAATGGTCTTATTTGGAGATTCATGTGTGTATATATATATATATATATATATATATATATATATATATATATATATGTATATATATACATATGTATACATATATATGTATATATATACATATGTGTGTATATATATATATATATATACATATATATATATATATATACATCAGTGTTAAGGCGTGGCATAGGTGACAGGTAATATTGTGTATAGCACAGAGTTCATTGCACAATAATAAAAAATGAAAAAATTTCAGGCTGGGTTTTGCAAATTTCACGCTGCTTCTTCCTTTAAAGGTCACTGCATTTTGCGACCAAAACGTGGGTCACAGCAGTTTGTTTCTCCAAATCGGCACTTGAGCCTGCCAAAGATATGTGTGTTGCGACCCTGTGGCTTTGTATTGCCAGTGACAGGTATTTGCTCACAGGCCGTAGCCACTTTTTCTTGAAAAAAAAAGAAAAAAAAAAGCTTCTGTGAGAAACTACGTGAACCCATCAACTGACCTGTGCAGTTCTTTCCGTCAGGCCTGAGCCTGAAGCCTGGTCGGCAGTCACACTGGTATCCTGGTTCTCGGTTCTTACAAATTTGGTCACAGTCGTTCAACGTGGAGTTGATTTCACATTCATCGAGATCTGTAGGTATGTATATGAAGACTCAATTCCAAAGTGTAAGGTCTGAGGAAATTGACAGTTTTGCACATGCCAAAGCTACTCTCCTACAGAGTCCAAACAAAATTGAAAGGCCATTAGATAAAATTTGAACTGGCTTACACGTGATGATTTAACTGAGTCTGGAATGTCGCTGGAAATTTAGCAGCTATAATCTTGTGGATTTATAGATCTCTTCCAATAATGTATCAAAGATTAGGTAGAAATCCTTTGGTATATGCTACGAAAAAGGTAAAATTTAGACAATAAGTTAGACATTCTTTCAATGACTGATGCATTCGATCTATTCATTAAACATTTATATTATCTTTAAAATAAGTTTAAAATATCCTGTGCAATCACATGTCTTTCGTATAAGACGACAGAATGGAGCAAGGGATGCTGATTCTACACAGAGATGGGTTCATGAAGTCGAAATTTCACCCGACAATACCATATTTATTTCTAACCACAGAGCACGGGGTTCACGCCAGAAAGCTGAGGAGGGCACACAGGCATATCACTGTCAAAGATAGGGTTAGAGACACCTTTTTCACAAAAGTAGTGTTTTTTGCGAGAAATTTAAGTTTGTAAAGGCCAAAGTCATATTCATTTGGTGCTACCTTAACTGGACATAAGAAAAAATTTCCATCTGCCTGTACTAAGTATTCTTAATTGCCTAAATGTTAGTAATATCCCGCTTGGCCGCTTTGGCAACTGCCAGCATCTGGCGAGAAAGTGATTGTTACCGAGACAACCATGCATGTAGTTGTGGCGGGAAATTAATATGCATGTCTCGGATTGGATACTCCGCTTAATACATACCGACACAGACTTCGCCGTCTTTGACCATCCCAACAGGGCAAGCGCTGCAGTTGAAACGTCTGCCGGTTAGCTGTTGTTCCCGTGGTGAAACGTCAGTACAGTTGGTACCATTGACACAAGGGGCGTCGCTGCAGCCGTCCACATCTATATGACATGCATCTCCTGCAAGTTGAGCACAGGTCTATTTGTGTAATATAGGAAACCACATGTACTGCCGCAAACAGCATATGATGACAGAGTTGTACATCAGTTACACAACGCATTGGTGAATTCCAACTCATAAGCTACAAACGCTGCTTCTGTTTTGCGAGTTTTTTGCATTAAATTATATCATCATTTATGACCGTTTAATGTGTCCACAAAGACACTTAAGCTATCGCCTATCCCCTCTACTAAACCGGTTCAACAATATGATCTATTCTACGCGTTTCTCTCCTTGCCAGTTAAGACAGTCTATAGACTCACCTCTGTGATACCAAAAACACAATATAGCTTTGTGCTCGACAGCTACCGCTCTCACAATTACTCTTTATTCCATTAGCTACAATTTCTCAGAAAGTCAAATACCCTCGAACGCTTCCATAAATAAAACTAGAAATTCGTCGGCCAAGCTTTATTCTGTATATATATATATGGGGGTGGGGGTGGATGTGGGTGTGTATGTGTGGGTGTTCCTGTTACTGCCTATTTTCTAAGTATACATATTGAAGCACTGACTGATAATAGCATCATTATTACTAATTGACATTCAACAGGTAATTTTGATGAGGTAAATTAAAACAAAACCAAAAAATAAAAAATGTAAAATATACCCTGATAAATAACGAATATTACGCGGGTAACTGTGAGCCAGGACAACACATAATGATTATAAATTTGAATCCAAGACATGTGACTCTCAGAAATGCCATGTCTGCCTAAAGTATGTCACAAGTCTGAAAACGATGCCGTATTTAGATTTACATTTATATTCACCTGGCTTGAATTTAAGTGTGAGGATAAATTGATGAAATGGATTTACGGGTGGCTACAAAATTATCAAAAAATGCAAGGTATATTGATGATATAGCTTTTGTAAATGTACAGAATTTCAGCAAAATTGGCAAAGAAATTTACCTAAAAGATACCATTTTGGTTGGTAACAATTTAGATGGTTCAGAGATCTGTTTCTAGACTTCGATATTCGGGTCACTAATGACAGGTTTTGCATTCAAGTCTTTCACAAAATTGATGAGTTTAACTTTGAATTGGTCAACTGACCTTTCCCTGACAGTAATGTTTCGAAAGCTATTGGATATAAAACTTTTTGCCACAATTTTTTTCATATTTGATCGTATTCTAAAATTCAGGACTTCGCATCTAGAACTAAATCTATTTAAATACAATAGACTCGACAGGATTCAAAGATGTACTTTTGATCTAGTAGTTCTACAAATTTTGCTGTAAATATCCAGAGATTGAAAGAAAGTTTGGCTTCACCAATTTTAGTCTTGTCTGGTTTGCAACTTAATCTTATCTTTTGACATCATTCTGTTTCAATATTGACCCTTTAAACATTTTAGGCTTACTTGTTTTCTATCAGGTAAAACCCCCAGGGGCCATCGGTGGCAAGCAGCAGCCTACGACAGTTACAAGTTTGCTTAATTGTACTTAATCTGGTTAAGTGATATGGTTTGATAGAAATAAATGCTAATGACCTTCTTTCTTTTTAACATGCCACAATACACATATACTGAACGTCAAAAATGACTCAAATTTGACAGTATGTACTCAAATATCACAAACTTCACCCATTATGTTGAAACATTGACTCAGGCATAGCAGCAAAATAGACCTTTATTGTTTGGAGAATTTCAAAGTGAAGAGTATGTTGTGTCATCATAGGGTTCGTTTTACATTTCTGGTGCAGGATGGCCATGGTTGCAGTGCTTGTTAGTATTTCCTTAAGTGTATGCAGGTGGTCAGCTATAACTGTTTATTTTATAATCACTGTGACATAATATCAGGCCTAAGTTTATTTCTACTTCAGTTGTAAGCTGGCAGATGGTTTAAGGTGGAAGCTGTGAAGCTAGTGCCCAGTGAGACTGGATCAATATTACCTATTAATTTTTTTCACAAGTACATTAAACCTATATATTTTCTGATTACTACATGCCCATAGATATGTATCCATAGGGTTGTTTATTGGATTGGAATTTTTTGAGAGTTTATAGAATTCTTTCTGGCTTGGCAGGACTTTCACATTTTTCGCGCAAGAAGTCGCACAATTTTCTTTTTCAAGTTGAAATAAGAAGAAATCTAAAACATATATCCATGTCCAGGATCGAATTCAATGGTGAGTCTTGAAATAGCATAAATAAAAAGTTATAAAAATTTTGATTTAGTCCTGACAGATTGTTCATTTTCTTAATTTAAATGGCTCCAAAAGTCAGGGAAGGGGTTGTCAGGAAAAAAAATCCCGGGAAACGCTCCTAGATATGATATTTTTCTTTTGATGTCCGTTGATTTTAATGTGATAGGGCAATTCGTACGTTTGTGAGAAGAGATACAGATTGCAGAGGTTGAGCAGAAAAAAGTTCCCACAAAATCGTCTGAGCTGGCCCATTCTTCTCTCCACGGCTAATGGTTTCCTGTTCCCTATGAGTGACCCTTGTCAATTGGTTTTCAGGGGTCATGGACTAATGACTGCGCAAACAATGACATGCTTCATTACCCTGCCCATGTGCTCGGCACTGCTTTCACTTTTCAGTGTTAACAAAAGTTTTGAGATCAGTTTTCTCATATAAATTTTATGTTCACACAGCTGAGTGTTTGGGAGCATGTAGTCTAAGTATCAAACAATCCAAAAATATGAAAAAGTGATTAGAGGCTACTACAGTCATTAGTTCATGACCCCTGGAAACCAAATGACAAGGGTCACTCATAGGGAACAGGTAACCATTAGCCGTCGAGAGAAGAATGGGCCAGATAATCCAAAGGTGCTGACTTCAGATCTTCCACCTTTACTAAGGTAACCTATCAAGCTAGAAAGGGTACAAACTGGCTCAGGGGTCAGTCACATTATTTCTTTCAGAACGCATACTATACAAATTAGGTAGTCATGTTTGGTTTGACAGATATTCTTTTTTCATATGTAAGGTCTGCATGTATATACAAAGATTCATTTATTTAGCTAATGCATTGAAAAGTTAACATATTTTTTTATTATTATGTGAGTTGTCTTTGCTGAATATTTAGCTTAGAGAAGGAGCTGCTACTCAGAGAGACATGTAGGTGGCAGGTTTCAAAACATGTTCTAAATAGTTATCCGCTGAAGAGCCTTTAATTTATTTGGGCTAATACAGCCTAGATGTAAACATTCTACAGAAGAACGTCACAGTAATGCTTCCATATAATGTACATTAGACAGTGACAATAATGGAGTGCAGAGATTTCGAACTACGGAATAGGATAATGACTCTCTGGAAGTGGTTCTGGACGAAAAGACACAAATACAATGTTGATACTCATAATCGCAGGCTGGATTTCATGTACGCACCTTCCCATCCCACAGTGCAATTACACTCTACTCTTCTGAAGCTGCCCGCAGGATCTTCTCCATCCAGCAACGTGTCAAAATCACAATTCCCGTGTGTGCAGTTACAGAACAATACGGCCACGTTTGCAGCAACCGCCTCTGCGTTTTTAGAATCTCTGGCATTGAATCTATGCAAGACATTGACAAGAAAACTATATTTAATTTTTAAACTCAGAGAATAAATTAATTCTCTGAAAAAAATTTGCCTTTTAATAATAGTCTGCCCAGACCAATCCAATCATAAATTGGCTATTTTGAATCTTAAGGCATAAAATTCTAAATCTATGTGTGACTGGTATGTTCACGCTTGCCTATAAAGTGAATACACAAACCAGTAATACCTGACAGATTTATTGATCGGAAAATACGTTCAACGAAATCAAAGAACTCGATTCACTACAAGTTCAAGCTAGTTTGAGTCCTATGGAATGTGTAGGCCCTCACTAATTATAAGGCGTTCCAGTTTCTTGATATATACAACTTAGAAGGAGAAGGACAAGGAGGTATAACAAAATATACGTAACTAAATTAATATTAGCACACTCACTAAACCCCTGCTTGCTTCCCATTGTTTTGATACACGTCTAACACAGAGCCGATAATTTAATTTCTTTCATAGCAATTCTTCAACATAAAACAATCACACGAAACGAACATGTCGATACACGTGTGGCTTGTAGTGAGGATTGGCAGGTTTATAACATCTCTAATGACTGGTAACATGCAGGGTGTTATGATCACGTGACCAAGTTATACAACTGGTCACGAAAGTAGTCCCTTTTTGCTCGCTGAAAAGAATCAGAAAACAAACTCTAACGATTAATAAAGATTGGAACTCAACTGACATACCATAATGCAGTATCAGCAGCGTTGCGTCAAAGAAATATGACCGATTTTAGTAACTCGCCATTTAACGGTGTACTATTCCAAAATTATCACTGTAACATGGTACATCAAGGTGTCGGGTAAACATTATAGTGAGTGTTAAGGTTATCTTCTGATAGTTTTGTAGCCAAGTAGAAATGTGTTTTTGTGCACATACGTCAAATTCACCGGCGTGGAATCAACAGGTTCCCAGCTCAACACAGCCTTGCCACTTGTCCTATTATCAAAGGTAGCGCCGTTGGGCAAGCTTTGGAGAGTGGTTTGTATATTTGTGTCGTTGTCTGCATCAGTTACTGCAATTGTCAACTGATTGACTTTACCCGTCTGAACCCGAAATGTGGCAGGTGCTGTTATTTGTGGTACGTTATTAGCTGCAAACAGATTATAATCACGCTGTCTCAAACGATGTGCAATATATTTGGGGAAAAAAGTGGGTATACTGGTATGGAAACAGAACCGTGACAGTCATTTTTGTGGGCGAATACCAACTTGTTTCTCAGTTGTGCCCAGTCCAGGAATGATAATTGATGGCTGATATTTACACATGGCTGTCCTCTGAGGACTGCCGGTCCATGATTACACCAAAATATGTGATCATGATGATGTCGTCAAGATTACCACCCATGTAGCTTAACTAACCCTTGGAAAACAAAGAGACTGTGACGGTTCTTTACTGAACTAATAGTGCATGCATAAACACACGCCACCTTATCCCTGGAATCTGGGTCAATATCACCCATACGAAGTTTCTCATTGGCCCTTATAATGTACATTATTATTACCATCTTCAATATCAAAGACACGTGACATAATTATTGATCAGTTGCACGGAAGAGAATGTCTGAATCAGAATACCGGAAAAGGTTGATGCACTACTCTGTGGCATCTTGAGTAGCAATTGGTAGCTATGAACCACCGAAAGCGAACCGGTAATCCTTAAAAATAAGGGCAGATTAAAGGAAACTATAGCTTGCGTGCATGATATGCAATGCTGGTGCACTTTATCTGCGGGACCTCTTTCAGAGAATATATCTGACCATATGTGCCACACATTAAAGAGCAAGATAACAAAGTAGCTCCATAAAGTAAAAAATGGTCTAAATTCCTTTGTTCTACCTGTGATAAAGGGCGGGATATGTTGGGCAAAAAGTATGCAATAGCATCAAAAATTAATTTTTTTAAAATAAAATTGTCCAAATTGTTTGTTTAATCATTTTTTTAAACAGCAAACCAAATATATGTTAACTCGCATAGGACAGTTTTAATTCTCCGCTGTAGCAGTCATGTAGCAAGCTACATTTTACAGTCTGAAGTAGTTTTGCCAAAGGAGGGAAGGGTTGGCCACGGTGGGCACACACCTATGGTACTGGCTTGCCGACCATGTACAGTTCCCATCATCTTGTTTTAGTTTTAGTTTAAACGTATCTATTTAATCTGGACAGCCCTAGAGTACATCGAGATGACTAATTCATGGGTTCTCCAGAACACGAAGACACACATGACAAAACAAATGTTACCAATGTATTATATCTGTGTAAACTCTGTACGAATATCAAAGTTTGATTACTTGTAAGATACAAGTTAAACCAATATGAATTCAGTTCATATTTACCCGTTAAAGAAGAAAGGTGTGATACAAATAAAGATCACAATAGCCTACACAAGGATCACACTAAAGTGAGACAAATCTATAGCTTTTAAAGATGTTTTTACTTAGTAGAAGTGTGTATAGCTTTTTGGCTTCTACTTATTAACGTGACAGATTGTTACTCATTGTAAAATTTCATTTTGTTAGCAAATTTCTTTTAATTCATGTGAATACATATAGGGACCACGATGGAAATAAGTCGGTCCGACTTTGTGGTGCTATCCTTAGTTCTGATTGCGTACATTTGCTATACTTTGCAACTGTATGAATAATTATGAAATGAACTGACATAGCATGACATGATATCAAATCAAATAAAAATAAATCATTTCAAACCATCTGCAGTCTCCATCTAGCCTTTACATAAGACAATGATTGTGTTCAAAATTTCGGCTCTAGCGCAAATTGTCATTATGTTACTAAGTAATTTTTTAATTCACTCAACTTGAGTTGCTCTATGACTGGGAATCAGGTCAAGATGACCCATCCCTAGTTTAAATCAAGTCCCTCTAAGGAGCCTATGCAAAGGATGTACGCAAACCTATTATTTAAACTCAGATGATTAATAATTAGCGGAGATAAAATAGTGCCGGGTCGGCAATGCCTGTGAAAGTAACATGAAGCACCAAAAATCACTACACTTACCCATATTTTCAGCTTCGTCGCCGTTTTTTTCGTTTGTTTGTAAAGTGTTTTGGGCAGCCTCCCTGTTATCAGTCTGGACAAAGTCAAATAAACATTGTTTGTCGGTTCCACAAAGAGCTTTGGCTTCTTTTTCCTTTGCTGAATCATTAAACTTTATTTCAAAAATTGGTTGGAATCCAACCCCGGAGAAGTTGAAGAAGGTTGTGTCGTCCAAGTATTGGAAAATAGACTCTGGTTGTGTGATTTTCCCTGTGAAAGAGAACAGTTGGAAAAACAATTGTTCCTTTACGAGCCTTGTGGAGCGCAAAGATTAAAATGTTGAAAGTGTAACAGATGCCAGAATAATCATTGCAATACCGTTCTAATGCATCTGCTCTGAGTTGAAAACAAACGTGCCTACAGAAAACTCAGATTAAAGACTGAAACTACGTGAACATTTCATTACTTTCCATGCAAATCCACAAAAATCAACAGAATATTAACCCTCAGGAGACCGAGTCAACAGCCTTCCACGGCGCTCAGTGCAACCATAGCCGGGGAACCATAGTGTTCCAAGGAAAGTCGTTGAATCATGAAATATGATTTCTCATGAATGAGACAAACGGCAAACAGGAAGTAAAATTTGGACTTATGGCAAAGCCAGATATACGTCCTCGGCTAATCAGAAGAGAAAAAGCAAAGACGAAGCTCAATTTTGACTTGTGACAAAGGGGGATTCGCGTAGTCGGATACTCACACTTTTCACCGAAATTGCGATATATGATTTCGTCTGTTGAGTTAAAGATTACCACGGTCCCATCGGGAGCTGTCAAATCATCTTCTTTCTTCCCGTTAAAGTTACCAAGCAAGCCCATGAGTTCACCGCTATATTCCACTGGTGCTGACAATACTATGTCCAATTGTCCGCTTTTAGCAGTTACGGTAACGCTGAATCCTGGAAATACCAACTTATTATTTGATACAACGATGTTAACTGGGTATATCAAAAGCTGTAGCACGGTCGCCTCCTGATATTAGGCCGAGTGATTGACTCAATAATATTACCTGGGTATATCAAGAGCTGGATCACGGCCGAGTCATGAGCTTTAATTGATTCAAGGATGTTAACTGGGTATAACAAGAACTGGCTTTAATTGATACAGCGATGTTAACTGGGTATATCAAGAACTGGATCACTGTCGGTGTATGGCGTCATGACATGTAGTGTTTGATTTTTATGGAAATGAATCCAAGGGGGTAGTACTCTGAAATGTTGATTATGATGGTAAATGAAGGGCGGGGGGGGGGGGATGTATCCATTATTTTTTTTAAACGGCGTTGGGATTGGGATTTGTATCTAACTTGTCACGATGATTATAAAAGGTAGGGTCTAGGAATTAATTGTAAATCGTTCTATTAAGTGTGTGTGTGTGTGTGTGTGTGTGTGTGTGTGTTACACACACAGAGAGAAAAAGAGATTAAAACTTGACTGTAAGATTTTTTTTAGTAAAACAAAGTGCAAATGTATTAGAAACAGAACTATAGATAAATTGCGATTTTAGCTTGTAATGTCCGATTTCTAAACCAGTAACGAGAAATGGCAAATTTCCTGGAACAATTTAGTTGTTTAATAGTTTATTAACAGTGTTTAAGTGACTTTCCTTCTTGTATAATCGAGCTAAGTGGTCATCAGATGTTATCGACATTGTGTCAAAGGAACGAAGATTACCTTCAGAAGCCTGATAAATGTGAACGTCATGTTTCGTACATTGCACTGTATTTTTGTGAAGTCAGAGATTTAATACAATATCAGTATTTCAAAATCTATGCTCTTATTGTTAATTTAATTTCTATGAACTTAGCTTAATAGTATGAGTGAAGTGTATATGTAACCACGAGTCAAGATAGATGTATGAATTCCCCATACTTAAAAATCCAATCTCATTTCAGGGACTGTCATGTCGGGCGCTTCCAATTACCAATTAGGTATTCAAATTTAATTCTGGTAACCATGCTGACACTCCCCCATCAAATAGCATTATGTAAATAATCTGTATATGAACAACAAATTACACTGAACATTTTACAAGATCCAAATACGGCGAAGGATTCCGGAATAAACATTTTCGATATATTCCGCATAGGCGAACGCACGCTGGACAAAAAGGCAAGGAAAACATTATTTTGGGTCTCTTTGCCACTTATTTCACAAAGGCATGTGCCCATTTCAAGTATTTGGGGGTTGTTGTTGTTGAACCCAAAATGAGTATAAACATCAGTTCTCACTTGTAGCAATGACTGGATTTCATCTTTGGCTTCAGAAAGAAGCCACATATCTGTTGTCGCATGCCATGTTTGCCTCTATCAGCGATTTCCCGTTGGCAGCAACTAATCCGGCTTATCTTAAGTAGGCATTTTAAACCTGCCTTACACGTGCTCTCACTGATTCAAGTTAACACTGACGAGAAATGATTAATTGGTTTAGGGATTTCTGTCAGTGGCCGGGCACAATATAAAATTTCCCGATGTGTAAATTTTGTATTCGCCCTTTGTCGCTCAAAAATTAGGTGAACATTTGGTGACTTTTGTCCCTTCTTCTACTATGAAGCATAACAGGAGGCAAGTTCTTTTTTTCCGAACTGTGGTTGGGACCTCTTTCAATTTCCTGTGACCGGTGAAACTAGAACAAGTAGTTTTCCTAAAGTGCAAAGTCGACATTTTGTGCCGTGAATTACGAAGATGCGTAAAATAAAACTTTTTTTACGCGAAATGTGACAAACAAATTTTTCACACGTCTTCTGCTAAATGTGTTAACGCGAAAATACTATACTCGAGTGTTTAAATATGGAACCGGTACCCACAACAACTTAAATACCAGACTATCAGTCACGAAGTTCATCAGCGGACGACGCTAATTTTCAGATAGATTGGTGATTGTTCCAGCAATACTGCTTAATATAAATATACATTTGTGATTCCATGTAGCTGATGATGTAATATAGATATATATGATCACACGTGGACAGCGTGGCCATAGTGCTCAAAACGAGATTATTAGAGGATGTCCCTAACAGCAACATTGGGAACTACAGGCATATAATCTGCAGATATGGTATTTTCCAGCTATTCCTCTTTGAATCAAACATCATCATGCAAGTAAATTGCGTCGGGTTTGCCAAATGGAGATATGCGCTATATGTCTAATCATAATGTATTTTAAAACCTATTTGTGAGCCTTTCATTTTGTGTAGTTTCGAGGATGGATATATGCTATTACGTATTTAGAACCAATGGATTTCCCACATTTTCAAATGCATTAAAATCTAAAAAGAACAAAATTAATGCCACAATGCAAATTAATATTGAAACTGAATTTCAAAAATGAATACAGTCGATGTAACCTAAGTCAAGTGTTATAGCGATATTAAAAGAATATGATGAACAAAATCACAGAATATAGAATCAATAATATCTGCAAAAAAACACACTTGTATAAACATGACACGTTGGTAAAAAAGATGCCCTCTACCGTCATTATGTTCGCACTCATTACCCTGTAAATAGTACCTCATAGGGCACTCGTGACCTTGGAAAGTGGATGTAGAAACCATATTCATTGCAGTGGCCTTGTGACCCCGGCAATTAGGTCAAGGTGACACTTCTTTGAAGCTGATCTGGTCAATATAGAAGACTATACACATCTACAAAATGACAGCTCTGCTCAAAAACTCTCTATTTATTAAGCAGAAACCAGATTCAGTAATGTGGCTCTGCGACCTTCGAAATAGACTCAAGGTCACATACTTTATAACTTGATGGCTCTTTTAGAAGGCTATATTTCTGCGCAATATGAAAGCCCTAGGTGAACAACATCTTAAACGATCATGCAGAAACCAAGTTCACTAATAGGTCTCCAGTTGGTGACCTTGGGAATTTGGTCAAAGTCAATCTTCTAAGCTGGCCAAGTCCTAGTTGAGGACTATTGAACTGTGCAATATTGAGGTCAAAGTCACCCATCTTTCAACTTGACCCAGCCTGGGTAAGAATCTTTTGCAACAGACAGGTTTTATCATAAAAACTTTTCCAGTAACGGTGCGGAAGCCAAAATGTACTGAAGTACCTCCGTGACCTTGGGAATAGTGTCCAGGTCAATCCCCCTCACACTTCACATTGTCCTTATATAGAAGTATATTATACCTGGGCACTATTAAAGTCCCACATGAAAAAACCTTGAGTTATTGTGCGGAAACTACAGCCATTCTACCAACCGACCGACCGACCTGGCAACCTTGGGAGTTTGGTCAAAGCTATCCATCTTCTAAGCTGACCAAGCCCTAACTAATGACTACTGCCATGTGCCATATTGAAGTCATTACTTAAATTATCAGTTACAATGCAGACACCAAGTTCATTAAAGTGACCTTGTGACCTTTGAATTTAGCCCAAGTCCACCATTCTTCGAACCTGACCTAGCCCTGGATAAGGACTATAATCTCGTGCAATATATAGGTCCTATCATATAAACTTTTTAAGTTATTGTGCGGTAACCAAAATTTATTGTACCTCCGGGAAATTGGAAATAGGATCAAAGCCAACCACCTTAATATTTCACCTAGCCATTATATAGGAGTATAAACCTGGGTACCATCAAAGTGCTAACTTAAAAACTTCTTGAATTATGGTGCAGAAAGTAATCTGTCTACCGACCGACAGACATGAGCAAAGCTTTATGTCCTTCTTGGGGGGGGGGGGCACGATTACATACTGAACACCAAATCAAAATACTTACTTATTCATGTCAATGTAGTGTACTCGATTTTTTTTTTTTTTCTTTTTGGGGTTTTTTTTTTTGTTTTTTGTTTTTTTTTTTGTTTTTGTTTTTGTTTTTTTGTTTTTTTGTTTTTGTTTTTGTTTGGTTTCTTTGTTTGGCATTTTGGTGGTATATTAAACCTCACTAAATACGGTTATTTAGCTTAAACCTGGCAGCCACATTAAATTGATATGTTGATTCCCTGCATTCATTTTTTGAACACCTATCTGCAACAAAATACTGAAACCCTGAACGGAATTTGAATTCTTTTCCTTTTTAATATATTTGTTCTTGAAATAGTTTTGTTAATATTGCCATATAAGGATCTGTTTAGCACACTATTCTTCTAATGTGTTTGGGTGGCAAAAATCATTTCGTTCCCCCAATTGTAAAGACCACAGTACCCCCCCCCCCCCCCCCAACAACAACAACAGTTCTGCAGTATATATATACTTGGTTGTCTACAGTTGGACCTAAAGCAGCTGCCAGGCTCATGTTTATTTTAACTGGTACTTTCACTAAAAATCACACCAACCATACGTTCATGCAGCAGGCAACACATTTCCAGTCCATCATTTCCTTGGCTTGTTTCGTCTTTTGAAATAGTGCTGAGCTTGAGGGACAGCTGCGCCGGTAACATGTGGAGTTTTCGTCTTGATCATACCACGGAAAAAGACTATTGACGGTTATTTCTGCTGTGAAGGAATTCTTACCCAATTTGTACTCACCAGATGCGAAAGTTATTTTGACACTGTGATTCCCCACTTTTGACAGACTAACTCCTTGTCGCTGCAGATCAGACACAGTGACGTTTCCATAAAACCAAGCAGTTATATCTTTGCCATTTGAATATATGCGGAGAGCTAAACAAGAAATTCATAAAAAAAAAATAATGTATGTAAATCGTCATGAAAACAGCAATTACATGCAGGTTTTTTTTAAATTCCACTGTGCCAGGCATGAGCTCTTCTAAGTAATAACTCTATTTTACTTCATTCAATGACCACATGTGAATTGGGTCTTCGATGCACCATCATAACTGATTCGAATGAAAATTAACGAGCATCAAACGCGTCCAAGAAAGCAGTGAAATAGAACTGATTGGTTCCTGAGAAGTCTTCGGCTCGATATAGTATCAGAAACACAAAATTTAAGACAACGAATGAACTGACCTTTGCAATTTTGGTCTTTTCATTTCATCTCATGTCGCAATAAATACAATATTACTATGAAGCAAATAACTTACCAGGAAACTCTAGTCAATTCGAACTTTTAAAACAGGTATGGACAGTTCAACCTTGCTTAATAAAAAGGGAAATCCATTGACCGATAATTAAGTGGTGAATTTTTTTTCGTTGTCTACCCTAGTCTATGGCTGTCAAGTACATTGTTGGTTAAAAACAGTAAACTTTAAAGTCTTTCCTTCAGAATACCCACCGCTCCTGGCTTGATTTAGCTGTACGTGGATCTCTTCCGAGTCCTCATCTTTCATGGCAAAAGCACCCCATACAGTTGCCAGTAGAGGTTTGCCTTCCTTGCTTAATGCCCTCAGGGTTCGCCCTTGGCAGCTGAAGTTTTGCTGGGCTATTTTGACCATCCAGTATTCACCCAAACCATTGAAAGTGTACTGAAGAGCGTCCAACGTGCGGATATGTGGGTCCCCGAGACCCCAAGCTGTATAAAACAATGCTGTGCTTTAATAGGGTACTCTTAACTGGAGGACTTACGCGTCAGTCAGGATTGAAAAAAAAATCGAACTACAAATATTCTTGGTACTAAAGAAATAAGTATGGTCTATGCTTTTATTTTAGATAGGCACCTATATCTATTGACTATAAGATTTGTATGACAAAGATTACTTCTGTATGACACGTTTCATCCTGTGTGGCCGTGATTATTTTTACCGACCACGATCACTTTTATTTTACAATTTTCATGCTGGTTTGACCATAATTAGTTTCACATGACATGGATTATTGAGAGTAATAATTTTTGTGCTTGTATCACAAAGTTCCTTGCATGTGTACAAAAAGATGGATATTTCATGCACTCACAGAACATCGGCGACCTGTACCCCACATCTGAACTGAGCGGCGCCACTGTGTAATACAAATCACACATAAAAGATTTTTCGCAGCAATATTCCCTGCCTCGGACGGTAAAACGGAAATATGCTGCTGCATCAACTAAAGGCGACCAGGGTATAAGCGAGCCTCCCTGCCCATTTTTCTCGTTATTGTTGAAGAATACAATGCCGTTTTCATTCTTGTAGCAGCATTCCTGGAAATAAAACAGACACATGATCGGCCAGCCCTCCTTATCTTATTTGAGCATTACGATGTAGACCTGATATATTGCTCAAAACACATTTATCGTGACTTACTTCTTTTAAATCGCACATTTTTATAATTACACACTTGACCTGTATTTGTTGAATTTGTACTTTTCACTCAA